>CM059321.1:17345851-17353351 GCA_030340685.1 Protosalanx chinensis
GTCTCCCTGCTCCTGTCTCTCTGCTCCTCTCTCCCTCCTCCTGTCTCCCTGCTCCTGTCTCTCTGCTCCTCTCTGTCTCCCTGCTCCTGTCTCTCTGCTCCTGTCTCCCTGCTCCTCTCTGTCTCCCTGCTCCTGTCTCTCTGCTCCTCTCTGTCTCCCTGCTCCTGTCTCCCTGCTCCTGTCTCCCTGCTCCTGTCTCTCTGCTCCTGTCTCCCTGCTCCTGTCTCCCTGCTCCTGTCTCCCTGCTCCTGTCTCTCTGCTCCTCTCTCCCTCCTCCTGTCTCTCTGCTCCTGTCTCTCTGCTCCTCTCTCCCTGCTCCTGTCTCCCTCCTCCTGTCTCTCTGCTCCTGTCTCCCTCCTCCTGTCTCCCTCCTCTGCTTGCCCAGCAGGTATCATGGACAGCAGTTCCCCATGGTCACCTCTGTCTCCTGCAGCTTGTTATCACCATGTGACCAACAGATCCACCAGGCTGGCGTGTGTGAGGCCCCATGGGGGGCACTCTGACGCCAGGTTGCACAACCAGTCAAAGAGAAAAAATACTGGGATTTAACACAAAATCCAGGTGTCCAGAAAAACAAAGGATTTACGAAGACCACTTTGAGAAAACGGTGGGTAGAGAACATGTGCTTTGTTGTAGGAAAACATGTTAGGTTCCTCTTGTTCAGACGCTCTCTCAGGTCCAGATGGTCCACATATTAAATCACCCAGAGTCAAAGAGCTTCGAAGCAATAAGAATCGAAGTGGATGTCCAAAGTGATTGAACGAGAGCATTCCTCTTGTGGAATGTGTTCCACCTCACATAACTGATAGAAGCCTTTTATCAGGACATCACACGAACTCTTCGGAACAGTTAATACCCGAAATATCCTGGATATTTGGATATTGCACAAGAGTAAAAATACATCACAAGCTCAGCATAGCTGTAAAGTGGCAGACCCAGAGGTTGAAGGTACTTCAAAGTGTATAAACACAAACATACTTAGATATAATTAAGTTGTCAATAAGCTCTTGAATATACCAAATCTGTACATTTTAAGTAAAAATCTGATTGTGTACAAATATATATATAATGAAAAGGTATTTCTTAAAATGTTGTTTAACTACAGTCAGGGATCACTGTGTATGTGTGTGTGTGACTGTGTGTGTGTTCTGAGCACCAGAACATGCAGTGTGTGTGTGTGTGTTCTGAGCACCAGAACATGCAGTGTGTGTGTGACTGTGTGTGTGTTCTGAGCACCAGAACATGCAGTGTGTGTGTGTGTGTGTGTGTGTGTTCTGAGCACCAGAACATGCAGTGTGTGTGTGTGTGTGTTCTGAGCACCAGAACATGCAGTGTGTGTGTGTGTGTTCTGAGCACCAGAACATGCAGTGTGTGTGTGTGTGTGTGTGTTCTGAGCACCAGAACATGCAGTGTGTGTGTGTGTGTGTGTGTGTTCTGAGCACCAGAACATGCAGTGTGTGTGTGTGTGTGTGTGTTCCGAGCACCAGAACATGCAGTGTGTGTGTGTGTGTGTGTGTGTGTGTTCTGAGCACCAGAACATGAAGTGTGTGTGTGTGTTCTGAGCACCAGAACATGCAGTGTTCATGCAAGTCTGAAAAATAAAAGTGACGCCATGTGGAGCCATGAATATGTCAAGAAATATACACCAACAAGCACAGCATGAGTTCCACAATGTAAGAGCCCATGTTCCTCGTCTGTGAGGCTGTGTGCAGGTCTGTTACTGCTGGGTCCTCTGAGGCTGTGTGCAGGTCTGTTACTGCAGGGTCCTCTGAGGCTGTGTGCAGGTCTGTTACTGCTGGGTCCTCTGAGGCTGTGTGCAGGTCTGTTACTGCTGGGTCCTCTGAGGCTGTGTGCAGGTCTGTTACTGCTGGGTCTTCTGTGAGGCTGTGTGCAGGTCTGTTACTGCTGGGTCCTCTGAGGCTGTGTGCAGGTCTGTTACTGCTGGGTCTTCTGTGAGGCTGTGTGCAGGTCTGTTACTGCTGGGTCCTCTGAGGCTGTGTGCAGGTCTGTTACTGCTGGGTCGTCTGTGAGGCTGTGTGCATGTCTGTTACTGCTGGGTCGTCTGTGAGGCTGTGTGCAGGTCTGTTACTGCTGGGTCGTCTGTGAGGCTGTGTGCAGGTCTGTTACTGCTGGGTCGTCTGTGAGGCTGTGTGCAGGTCTGTTACTGCTGGGTCTTCTGTGAGGCTGTGTGCAGGTCTGTTACTGCTGGGTCCTCTGAGGCTGTGTGCAGGTCTGTTACTGCTGGGTCGTCTGTGAGGCTGTGTGCATGTCTGTTACTGCTGGGTCGTCTGTGAGGCTGTGTGCAGGTCTGTTACTGCTGGGTCGTCTGTGAGGCTGTGTGCAGGTCTGTTACTGCTGGGTCGTCTGTGAGGCTGTGTGTTCCCCTACAGGCCTCCAGCCCGCAGCAAACTGTCAAATCACTCAGAGCAAACAGCAGCACAGCAGCACACAGCTACAGTAGGTTGTACAACACTTTCCACCCAGTTCAGGATGTTGCTCCTACTTGCTACATTCAGACACACTATAAGGAAACAGCACTTACAACTTCCAGGGCTTTAAAGTCAAAAGGACATTTAGGACAACTGCCGTTTAGAAAAAGTACAAAAGACTGATGGAAGCCTGTCAGAACAGAGCCAGATGGACCAGACAGAACCTGGACAGGGATCGCAGGGCTGGGCTGTGAGGGCAGGGCAGAGCTGGGCTGTGAGGGCAGAGCTGAGCTGGGCTGTGAGGGCAGGGCAGAGCTGGGCTGTGAGGGCAGGGCAGAGCTGGGCAGGGCTGGGCTGTGAGGGCAGGGCAGAGCTGGGCTGTGAGGGCAGGGCAGAGCTGGGCAGGGCTGGGCTGTGAGGGCAGTGCGGAGCTGGGCAGTCTTTCTCAAGCTTTATAACATAACATATAAGTATAGTCTCTCCCCCAGCCCTCCTGCAGCCCCCATCTCCCCCCAGCCCTAGTACAGTCCCCATCTTTCCCCTGTCTCTCCCCCATTTCTCCTTCAGCCCTCCTGCAGCCCCCAGCCCTTCTGCAGCCACAAGCTTTTCCGCAGCCCTCATCTCTCCCCTAGCCCTCCTGCAGCCCCCATCTCTCCCCCAGCCCCCCTGCAGCCCCCATCTCTCCCCCAGCCCCCCCACAGCCCCCATCTCTCCCCCAGCCCCCCTGCAGCCCCCATCTCTCCCCCAGCCCCCCCACAGCCCCCATCTCTCCCCCAGCCCTCCCACAGCCCCCATCTCTCCCCCAGCCCCGCCACAGCCCCCATCTCTCCCCCAGCCCCCCTGCAGCCCCCATCTCCCCCCCAGCCCTCCTGCATTCCCCAGCCATCCCCATCTCTCCCCCAGCCCTCCTGAATTCCCCAGCCCTCCCCCATCTCTCCCCCAGCCCTCCCCAGTCCCCATCTCTCCCCCAGCCCTCCCCCAGTCCCCAGCCCTCCCCCAGCCCTCCCCCAGTCCCCAGCCCTCCCCCAGCCCTCCCCCAGGGCTCCCCCAGGCCTCCCCAGTCAGGAGGGAGAGGCTTGACATAAAAGGAGAGAGGGGAGAGGATGGAAGAGAGAAGGGAGGATATGAGTGAGAGCAGAGAATCTTTTCTTAGTTATTCTGTATTATACTGAAAACACATTCAGTCCAATACTCCTCTAGAATGTAGTGCGCCCTAAAAACACCACTAAGTCTAATCCTTCATCAGCCATGACATTCATCTTTATCTTCCTCCTATGCGCTTCTGTGACCCCTCCTCTTCCTCCTGACGGTTTGCTAATGGCTTTAACATCCCCAAGTTACCTACACTCCCACAATAACAGGCTTCTAAATCACCAGAAATAAATCCAGGCATAAAACCCATCTGAGCCAAACTCCTATCTAACTGTTAATCATGTCGCTTTTTGTAACATATCACAAGGTTCTAATGTCTGCTGCAGACATCAGGACCTCCTATCCTAAACATTTATCATCCTGTCTTTGAACATTGTCACAACAACATGGGGATTGTGAGAGGGGCAATGAGGGGGGAACAGACTTTCTGATGTCAGAGGGTCAGAAAGGTAAAAATACAGAGAAAGAACCACACAACAGTGTGTCAATGGCTGCGCTGGATCAAACTTGAAACTGACAGAGGAGGAGAGGGAGAGAGGGGAGGAGAGAGGAGAAGAGAGAGGGAGAAAGAGGAGAGAGTAGAGAGAGCAATGGAGGAGAGAGGGAGAGAGCAAAGTAGGAGTGGAAGAGAGGGGGAGAGCAGAGCAGGAGTGGAAGGGGGGGGGAGCAGGGCAGGGGTGGAAGAGAGGGGGAGAGCAGAGCAGGAGTGGAAGAGAGGGGGAGAGCAGAGCAGGGGTGGAAGAGAGGGGGAGAGCAGAGCAGGGGTGGAAGAGAGGGGGAGAGCAGAGCAGGGGTGAGTTGGAAAAAGGAGGATGGGAGAAGAGAGGACATGTCCTTCTGCTCTAGTTTGACCGGTCCTAAAGTATGTGATGCAGATGGAAGATGTAGGGAGGTGAGGTTTGGATCTGCTGCTGTTAGGGAGGAGACCTCAGAGAGCCTGACGCCATCTTACTGCTCTGTCGGACTAGAAGGAGGAATATTTACATTCGTGTCAAGGATCAGCAAGATAGGGGTCAAGGGTCAGAAATATAAAGAGAGAGTATTTAGTTGCAGGATCAGTTTCCATTCATCAAGCAGGAAATGTAATTCTTCTTGATAGCCTTGATGCTAGTCTACATGTTAGCCCCCAGCTGTGCCTTGATGCTAGTCTACATGCTAGCCCCCAGCTGTGCCTTGATGCTAGTCTACATGTTAGCCCCCATGCTGTGCCTTGATGCTAGTCTACATGTTAGCCCCCATGCTGTGCCTTGATGCTAGTCTTCATGCTAGCCCCCATGCTGTGCCTTGATGCTAGTCTACATGTTAGCCCCCATGCTGTGCCTTGATGCTAGTCTACATGCTAGCCCCCATGCTGTGCCTTGATGCTAGTCTACATGTTAGCCCCCATGCTGTGCCTTGATGCTAGTCTACATGTTAGCCCCCAGCTGTGCCTTGATGCTAGTCTACATGTTAGCCCCCAGCTGTGCCTTGATGCTAGTCTACATGTTAGCCCCCATGCTGTGCCTTGATGCTAGTCTACATGTTAGCCCCCATGCTGTGCCTTGATGCTAGTCTACATGTTAGCCCCCAGATGTGCCTTGATGCTAGTCTACATGTTAGCCCCCATGCTGTGCCTTGATGCTAGTCTACATGTTAGCCCCCATGCTGTGCCTTGATGCTAGTCTACATGTTAGCCCCCATGCTGTGCCTTGATGCTAGTCTACATGTTAGCCCCCATGCTGTGCCTTGATGCTAGTCTACATGTTAGCCCCCAGATGTGCCTTGATGCTAGTCTACATGTTAGCCCCCAGCTGTGCCTTGATGCTAGTCTACATGTTAGCCCCCAGCTGTGCCTTGATGCTAGTCTACATGTTAGCCCCCATGCTGTGCCTTGATGCTAGTCTACATGTTAGCCCCCATGCTGTGCCTTGATGCTAGTCTACATGTTAGCCCCCATGCTGTGCCTTGATGCTAGTCTACATGTTAGCCCCCATGCTGTGCCTTGATGCTAGTCTAAATGTTAGCCCCCAGCTGTGCCTTGATGCTAGTCTACATGTTAGCCCCCATGCTGTGCCTTGATGCTAGTCTACATGTTAGCCCCCATGCTGTGCCTTGATGCTAGTCTACATGTTAGCCCCCAGCTGTGCCTTGATGCTAGTCTACATGTTAGCCCCCAGCTGTGCCTTGATGCTAGTCTTCATGCTAGCTTTGATGCTAGCCTTCTTGCTCGGCTGTATCTTGGCAGTGGTGTTGACTGCACGAATGGTAAAAAACCTCACAAACTGCCAGTTTAATTGCTGAAGATGTTCTAGAAGTAATGATGGTGTTCTAGATGACTGAATATGCTATAACTCCTTAGGAGCATCTTAAGTCTCAACATGTGAAATGTGAAGTCGCTTTTAATGACTGCATCTCAGCTACCTAGGATGTTATGTCATGTCATGATTTAGGGAAGTAAACATTAATTAATTAATAATTAATTTTCTCTCCATACATTTTCATGAATATTTATCCCCCACAGTCCAAAGACATACATGTGGTAGGTTAATTGGACACTCTGGAAACTGCTCCTAGTGAATGATTGTGAGAGTGAATGGTTGTCTCTATGTTGTCTGTAACTGTGATAGCCCTGTGACTAGCTGGCCCCTGTCCAGGCTGTACCCTGCCTAAGGCCTGAAAGTAACTGGGACAGGCTCCAGTCACCCGTGACCCCTAATGGGAATAAGCGACACCGCTAAGAAGCAGTGAATTAATTGAACTGAACAATGTCTAAAGAAAGGCTTCAAAGCTTTAGTGGAAGATAAGAATCTATAAATGTTCTATTTCAGTCTAAAACTGACCCCCCACCCTCCTTCTGGAAATCCCGGGCCAGCAAGTCGTATGACCGGGACTGTGGAACAACTGCTATCAATACTGTGATGAGCAGATGTGTGCTGAGAGAAACTGCCTGTTCCTGAACACATCCCAAGAGGATGTCTGGGCTGCTGCTTTGCAAGCCTGGAATCATGGAGCCTAATGAGATAACCAGAGGCTGGGCTGGGGCACTACTGTTGTGTAGGGGATAACCAGGAGCTGGGCTGGGGCACTACTGTTTAGGGGATAACCAGGGGCTGAGCTGGGGCACTACTGTAGTGTAGGGGATAACCAGGGGCTGGGCTGGGGCACTACTGTAGTGTAGGGGATAACCAGGGGCTGGGCTGGGGCACTACTGTAGTGTAGGGGATAACCAGGGGCTGGGCTGGGGCACTACTGTAGTGTAGGGGATAACCAGGGGCTGGGCTGGGGCACTACTGTTGTGTAGGGGATAACCAGGAGCTGGGCTGGGGCACTACTGTTGTGTAGGGGATAACCAGGAGCTGGGCTGGGGCACTACTGTAGTGTAGGGGATAACCAGGGGCTGGGCTGGGGCACTACTGTAGTGTAGGGGATAACCAGGAGCTGGGCTGGGACACTACTGTAGTGTAGGGGATAACCAGGAGCTGGGCTGGGGCACTACTGTTGTGTAGGGGATAACCAGGGGCTGGGCTGGGGCACTACTGTAGTGTAGGGGATAACCAGGGGCTGGGCTGGGGCACTACTGTAGTGTAGGGGATAACCAGGAGCTGGGCTGGGGCACTACTGTAGTGTAGGGGATAACCAGGGGCTGGGCTGGGGCACTACTGTAGTGTAGGGGATAACCAGGAGCTGGACTGGGACACTACTGTAGTGTAGGGGATAACCAGGGGCTGGGCTGGGGCACTACTGTAGTGTAGGGGATAACCAGAGGCTGGGCTGGGGCACTACTGTAGTGTAGGGGATAACCAGGAGCTGGGCTGGGGCACTACTGTAGTGTAGGGGATAACCAGGAGCTGGGCTGGGGCACTACTGTAGTGTAGGGGATAACCAGGGGCTGGGCTGGGGCACTACTGTAGTGTAGGGGATAACCAGGGGCTGGGCTGGG
>CM059321.1:17358351-17378351 GCA_030340685.1 Protosalanx chinensis
CACGCAGGAACGTGCATGCACACATACAGACACACTCAAACACACACAGACACACACACATCAGGAGAGATAAAGCAGGAATAAGCATCAGGATGGATAGAACCCTGAAAAGCAAGTTCACACTGTTGAGAAGAACAGTTCTTTCTCTCTATATGCTCTCTCTACCTTCTCTCTCTACCTTCTCTCTCTACCTTCTCTCTCTACCTTCTCTCTCTACCTTCTCTCTCTACCTTCTCTCTCTACCTTCTCTCTCTCTCTCTCTCTCTTTCCATCCTCTCTCTCACATCAGTCCAGAATACCTAATTGGCTAATTAGGTTAAAGAATATTTCCAAAGTAATCCACAATGAAGGCACGATATATTATTTCAATGGACATTATAGCATATAATAAGGAGTCTAACAAACACTAATGATATAACATATAAGGTATGTGTGAGTGGGATAATAGAAAATAAAAACAAATAAATGTGTTAAAATAGTGGAATCAACTCGCCACCTCCATCAGAAACACTGACTGTCTCCTCACCTTCAAGAAAAGACTTGTCCGGGAGTTTAACAGTACTTAGGAAAGACTGCTGGACCTAAAGTTAGTTCCCCTCAGGGTCATAACTACTCTTATTGAGAGCCTTGTTGCTCTTTCGTCCAGTTCTAACCCGATTTTGAATTGTTATACTCGCAGTGATGTATATTACATTATTATTACTTGCTTTCCTACAGGACAGGTAAATTATTTCCTGTTTGAGTTGCATACTATGTAATTGCAACTTGTTTAACTGAAATGCTTGTGGCTCTTCCGATGTATGTTTCATCATCTGACTACCTGCTGTGTTTAGGGATCATCACGTTGATATGATCAGTGACCGATGCTCTTTTGTAAAACTCTCTCTTGGAAGTCACTTTGGATAAAAGCGTCTGATAAATGAATAAGTGTAAATTTAAGATACAGATACGATGTCAACGATCATAAAAGGTTGATTCCCTGTTCCTCAGATTGTGACATTGTTGCAGTAAGTGTGTTCAGGTTTATTCCAATAGATCATTTTTTTGCAGCCTTTTTCACAGTGCTTTGCTTTACTTTCTATATGCACTACTTCTATGACAAGCTGGATAAAATACACGACTGTAATATTTATTAGGAATTCATCTGTATCTCATAGATTTTACTGTTCCAGACATTTATGAGTGCAGCTCTACACTGCTGGCTGGGTGTGAGAGTTCAAATGGAGCAATATTTATTCAGCTGCAGCTTGACTGGGAGTTTAGCAGTTTTTATTTAAATTTTCGGTAAATACACACACACACACTCTGTCCCTTACACACACACACACACACTCAAAGGTCATAAATGGTTTCTCAGGGTGCGTCCAGGTAGCAGAGGTCACAGATGTCACACAGTTCCACCTGTCTCACTTAGGTGACTCATCAATCATCCTGACCACCCTGCTCATCAACTCTGACCCCTGCACACCTGAGGTGAGACCCTGTCCAGGACCAGGAGGGTCAGACCCTGTCCAGGACCAGGAGGATCAGACCCTGTCCAGGACCAGGAGGGTCAGACCCTGTCCAGGACCAGGAGGGTCAGACCCTGTCCAGGACCAGGAGGTGAGACCCTGTCCAGGACCAGGAGGGTCAGACCCTGTCCAGGACCAGGAGGGTCAGACCCTGTCCAGGACCAGGAGGGATTAGACCAGGGTTGGGGCTAGCAACATTAGCATGGTTACCAGGGTTTGGGCTAGCAACATTAGCATGGTTACCAGGGTTGGGGCTAGCAACATTAGCATAGTTGAGGTTACTCACACAGCCATCCTCAGAGCCAGAGCAGATGAAGCGTCCGCAGGGGGAAAAGTCACATGTGCAGAGGTGGCAGCGGTTCAGGTGGTTACCATAGCGACGCACACACCTGATAAGGAAAGAACAGAACAGATCAAGCAACCCTTATCCTAACCCCAAACATTCCATAACCTTGATCCTAACCCCAAACATTCCATAACCTTGATCCTAACCCCAAACATTCCATAACCTTGATCCTAACCCCAAACATTCCATAACCTTGATCCTAACCCCAAACATTCCATAACCTTGATCCTAACCCCAAACATTCCATAACCTTGATCCTAACCCCAAACATTCCATAACCTTGATCCTAACCCCAAACATTCCATAACCTTTATCCTAACCCCCAAATATTCCATAACCTTGATCCTAACCCAACAGTCCATTCCTGTGACGTGGTAAATCAATGATAGAAGTCAGACATTTCCACCAGCCAGCGCACACAGACATTCAGTCTGACTGATGATGGCTGGGAACATCTAACATTTCATCTTGACGTTCTCCTGAAAGGGTGAGAGAGAATGTGAGAGGAGAGAAAGACAGGAGAGACAACAATGAGACGAAGGTAATGAGTGAGGAGGGAGAAGGTTAGAGAGAGACTAAGAGACAGGACTGAGAGAGACAGCGGGAGAGAAAGAGACAGAAAGAGACATAGAGAGTGAGAGAGGGACCAAGGGAGGGAAGGGGGGTAAAAAGAGGGGGGAGGGTAAAGGGACAGGGGGGTGAAGGGTAGGGGTGTAAAGAGAGGGGAGGGGGTAATAGCAGGGACAGGGGGGTGAAGGGTAGGGGTGTAAAGAGAGGGGAGGGGGTAATAGAAGGGACAGGGGGTGAAGGGTAGGGGTGTAAAGAGAGGGGAGGGGGTAATAGCAGGGACAGGGGGTGAAGGGTAGGGGTGTAAAGAGAGGGGAGGGGGTAATAGCAGGGACAGGGGGGTGAAGGGTAGGGGTGTAAAGAGAGGGGAGGGGGTAATAGCAGGGACAGGGGGTGAAGGGTAGGGGTGTAAAGAGAGGGGAGGGGGTTTCTCACCTGAGAGAGCGCAGGTCCCACAGTTTCAGCCCATCAGTGACTGCACTGGTGAGGAACAGGTTGTAAGAGTCTGGAGTCTGACTGCTAAACATCGAGCCCTGTACACACACACACACACACACATAAATACATGCACACACACACATACACACACACACATAAATACATGCACACACACACATACACACACATAAATACATGCACACATACACATACACACACACATAAATACATGCACACACACACATACACACACATAAATACATGCACACATACATACACATACACACACACACACACATATATACATGCACACACACATACATACACGCACATACACACACACATGAAATAAAGAAGAAGAGTGTAATTGTATAGTCTGTACATTATAATTGATCCAAGCCTCTGCCCCCCCCGTGTGTGGATTCACCTACCGTTTTTGCCCCCACCCCTCTCTCCCTGTGGGCACTTTTCTAATCTTTTACCTCACATCCTAACCCCTGTGTGCTTTTGTGAGACTGTGTTCCGTTGCTGCGATGGAGTTTCCCCCGGGATCAATAAAGTATTCTGAATCTGAAAAGTGGAGGGAGGCTGAGACAAAGAGTGTAATGGGAGGAGGAATTGGGGGGGAAGGGAGGGAGGCTGAGGCCTAAAACCAGCCAGTGTTTCTCTGATGGAATGGAAACTAATGTGTGGTTGTTTTCCAACCCTCCTGGTAGTTCCTACAGGAATATACTGCTTTTACTCTCTCTTTTACTCTCTCTTTTACTCTCTCTTTTACTCTCTCTTTTACTCTCTCTTTTACTCTCTCTTTTACTCTCTCTTTTACTCTCTCTCTCTGTCTCTCTCTTTTACTCTCTCTTTCAGTCTCTCTCTGTCTCTCTTTTACTCTCTCTTTCAGTCTCTCTCTGTCGCTCTCTGTCTCTCTCTCTCTCTTTCTCGCTCTGGCTTTCAGTCTCTTTCAGTCTCTCAGTTGCTCTCTCTCTCTTTCTTTCAGTCTCTCTTTCAGTCTCTCACTTTTTTTATTTCACTCTCTTTCACTTTATCTTTCCCCCCTTTCTATGTTTCAATCTCTCTCACTTTATCTTTCCCTCTCTCGTTCAGTCTCAGTCTCTCTCTTACACTTTTTCTCAGTCTTTCTCTTGAACGAAAACTTTAATTCACATGAATAATGATAATACAAAAACAACTGTATAATCTTCTTGTAGAATGTACAATTTGGTCATATTAGAGACAGACAGTGACAAAGAGACGGACAGACAGAGACAGACACAGACAAAGAGACAGACAGAGACAAAGAGACAGACACAGGCAAAGAGACAGACAGAGACAAAGAGACAGACAGACAGATAGAGACAGACAGAGACAAAGAGACAGACAGACAGAGACAGACAGAGACAAAGAGACAGACAGACAGAGACAAAGAGACAGACAGACAGAGACAAAGAGACAGACAAAGACAAAGAGACAGACAGACAGATAGAGACAGACAGACAGACAGACAGACAGAGACAAAGAGACAGACAGACAGAGACAGACAGAGACAAAGAGACAGACAGAGACAAAGAGACAGACAGACAGAGACAGACAGATAGAGACAGACAGAGACAGACAGAGACAAAGAGACAGACAGACAGATAGAGACAGATAGAGACAGACAGAGACAGACAGAGACAGACAGAGACAGACAGAGACAAAGAGACAGACAGACAGATAGAGACAGATAGAGTGTCTGTGTCAGAACCCCAGATATCCCTTTAGATCTCCTTATTCTCCACCTCAGGAGAACGTGAAGGAGGAGGAGGTGAAAGCAGCTCTGGAGGAGAGGGATGGTGTTATGTGTGCTGTTTCCAGGCAGACTCAATCCCCTCTGATCCTCATGTATTAACACTCCGGGCTCCAGCCCCCTGACCCTGCGGCCCCCCGACCCCCCCTGGGAGAGGCTATCCATCCCCAAGACAACAGTCCCCCTCAAACACTGGACCCTCAAATCCACCAGACAGCCAGCCCCCCCTTCACCTCCTAAAGCCAGGATCCCACACTGATGCAACTACACCACTGAGTCAACACATGGCCCCCTGCCCCACAATGCACTGCACACAAAGGCTGACGTGAGTGTGGATCGGTGCAGCAGGAGAGGAGCCAGGCTGGGAGAGTGGCTCCCTGCTGGAGATGCCTCTCTGTGTTAATCCCAGCCACCAGGAGTATGTTTACCAAGCTAATCCATCCTAATCCAGCCTAATCCAACCTAATCCCACCAACCCACGATGATGACGTGGTGGGGCCAATGGTTACCAGGGCAACGTGTAGGTAGGCAGGATTCTCTTCATGTCAATATCAGATGAATGGAGACAGCCCTCTCTCACCTATCTGTCTCTATCAGATGAATGGAGACAGCCCTCTCTCACCTATCTGTCTCTATCAGATGAATGGAGACAGCCCTCTCCTATCTATCTAACTCCATCAGATGAATGGAGACAGCCCTCCCTCCCCTATCTGTCTCTATCAGATGAATGGAGACAGCCCTCTCTCACCTATCTGTCTCTATCAGATGAATGGACAGAGGTGTACCAGTAGACCCAGCAGCCAGGCTCACCTGGTTCAGAGGTGTACCAGTAGACCCAGCAGCCAGGCTCACCTGGTTCAGAGGTGTACCAGTAGACCCAGCAGCCAGGCTCACCTGGTTCAGAGGTGTACCAGTAGACCCAGCAGCCAGGCTCACCTGGTTCAGAGGTGTACCAGTAGACCCAGCAGCCAGGCTCACCTGGTTCAGAGGTGTACCAGTAGACCCAGCAGCCAGGCTCACCTGGTTCACCTGGTTCAGGCTCACCTGGTTCAGTGTGATGTGGTGGGCAGCTCTGCTGTGGGCCTCAGGGACACGTGCTGCCACTGTCTCCTGGTTCAGGTCCATCACCTGGAGAGAACGATCCGCCCCACACACCAGAACCAGGTCTGAACACAGCTAAGGACCAACACCATCAGATAGACACATGATCACCTGGTTATTCTCCAGCATACACAGCAAAATCTACCTGTCCATGTAGTAGGGTTCACCTGTAGGGTTCACCTGTATAGGACCATGTTAATATCTAGGAAGTACGTTAACCTGAGTGAGTTAGGGTTAAACTGAGATGGTTAGGGTTAACCTGAGATAGTTAGGGTTAATCTGAGATAGTTAGGGTTAACCTGAGATGGTTAGGGTTAACCTGAGATAGTTAGGGTTAACCTGAGATAGTTAGGGTTAACCTGAGATAGTTAGGGTTAATCTGAGATAGTTAGGGTCAACCTGAGATAGTTAGGGTTAACCTGAGATAGTTAGGGTTAACCTGAGATGGTTAGGGTTAACCTGAGATAGTTAGGGTTAACCTGAGATAGTTAGGGTTAACCTGAGATGGTTAGGGTTAACCTGAGATAGTTAGGGTTAACCTGAGATAGTTAGGGTTAACCTGAGATAGTTAGGGTCAACCTGAGATAGTTAGGGTTAACCTGAGATAGTTGGGGTTAACCTGAGATAGTTAGGGTTAACCTGAGATGGTTAGGGTTAACCTGAGATGGTTAGGGTTAACCTGAGATAGTTAGGGTTAACCTGAGATAGTTAGGGTTAACCTGAGATAGTTGGGGTTAACCTAAGATAGTTAGGGTTAACCTGAGATAGTTAGGGTTAACCTGAGATAGTTAGGGTTAACCTAAGATAGTTAGGGTTAACCTGAGATAGTTAGGGTTAACCTGAGATGGTTAGGGTTAACCTGAGATGGTTAGGGTTAACCTGAGATAGTTAGGGTTAACCTGAGATAGTTAGGGTTAACCTGAGATAGTTAGGGTTAACCTGAGATAGTTAGGGTTAACCTGAGATAGTTGGGGTTAACCTAAGATAGTTAGGGTTAACCTGTGATAGTTAGGGTTAAACTGAGATAGTTAGGGTTAACCTGAGATAGTTAGGGTTAACCTGAGATAGTTAGGGTTAACCTGAGATAGTTAGGGTCAACCTGAGATAGTTAGGGTTAACCTGAGATAGTTAGGGTTAACCTGAGATAGTTAGGGTTAACCTGAGATAGTTAGGGTCAACCTGAGATAGTTAGGGTTAACCTGAGATAGTTAGGGTTAACCTGTGTAGAGGCCTTTCTTCACTGACATTTTACCTTCAGCATAGTTATGAATAATCCTAGACAGACACAGTGGAAATTCTTACCAACTATCTCAGACCTACTTTCCATTGTGTCTCTGGCCAAGCAGTACAATGGTGTGGAACACTCAAGAAGCAGACACTCTTCCAAACATTGCTATAAATGGCCTTGTAGGTTGACTGGATTTATTAGATAATAAAAGCATAATGCATTTTTAACGAGGAGGGGGTGGAGAATTCCTGGGCTGTGGAAGCAGCACAGTGACTTGTAGCTGAGCCAGTCAGAAGGGTTAGGCACTCATAAAACCATTCACATCAATAGAACTATCAGAACTGATAACACTGTTATCTTTACAACACTGTTCTGATCCATTTAAGATTATATTTCCTTTTAAAACCCAACCCTGACCTGGCCCAGGTGAAGGTTCTCAGCCCAGGTGAGAGTTGTAAACCCATCTGAAGGTTCTAAGCCCAGGTGAGAGCTCTGACCCAGATAAAGGTTCTGACCTCAGTAAAGCTTCTGACCCAGTTGAAGGTTCTAAGCCCAGGTGAGAGTTCTGACCCAGATGAGAGTTGAGAGTGATGGTTGAGGGAGGATACAGGAGTGGAAGCTGTTGACAGCATCCAGAGCTGTGATGTCTGTGGAGGGGGAGGTGTGGAGGTGACAGCCCAGCTGGACAGCACTTCTCTGGTGATACCTGGAGAACAGCAGATCACACACTCTGAACACACACACACTGACTATATACACACACTGACTATATACACACACTGAATACACACACACACACACTGACTATACACACACACACACACACACACACACACACTGACTATTTACACACACTGACTACCACACACACACTGACTACACTCACACACACACACACACAGAGACTACACACACAGTGAACACACACACAAACTTACATCACTATTAACTAACCCAGTTCTAAGGGTTGCTCATTGAGAAACCTCAGGTCCCCAAGTCACATGGGCAACTCCCTGAACCGTGACCCCTGAACTCTGAACCCTGAACAGTAAACTATGAACTTTGAACAGTGAACCCTGAGGGCTGGCCGACCCTTGACCTTTTGATGGAGTCTCGGGAGCCGTCCAGGTGCAGCAGGTAGAGGAGCAAGGAGGGGCCGGACGCCAGCAACAGGAAGCGATCCAAGTAGTAGAACTGAGCTGCTCTGATTGGTTTAGGGAACCTTTCAGCCGCCTAGAGGACAACAAAGAGCTAATCAACAAAATGATGTCATCATGAAACTCAACCCCAGTGAGCGACCAGAGCATCGCGGTCTGTCTGGGCAGGAAGTGGGAAGTTACAGTAAATACGGGTGTCCTGCTGATTGTTCCATCATGAGTGTGTTTAAGGGAGCCTCTTCTATATTTATCAGAAGATCTCCCCCCCCCCCTCCCTCCCTGTCTCCAGCAGAGACGTGTGTCTTCCAGGTTGTGTTAGGAGGTTTCAATGGGGCTGCACACTGAGGAATGTGGGTTTTTTTCTGTGTGGAAAAAGGGACTCATGAAAGAGAATCCTGGGGATGGGAGGGGGGGGGGAGGAGGAGGGGGGCAGGGGGATGGGGGGGAGGGGGGAGGGGGGGCGAGGATGGGGGGAGGGGGGAAGGGAAAGAGGAGGACGGAGATGGAGGAGAGGTGGGAGGATGTGGGGAGGGGATAGGGGAATAAGGGGGAGTTGGATAGTGGGGAGTGTGTGTGTATGGTGTGTGTGTGAGGTGTGTGTGTGTGTGCTCAACCATAGTGAGGTTAGGCTCAGAGCTGTGTGTGTGTGTGTGTGTAGTAAGGTGTGTGTGTGTGTAGTAAGGTGTGTGTGTGTGTAGTAAGGTGTGTGTGTGTGTAGTGAGGTGTGTGTGTGTGTGTGTGTGTGTAGTAAGGTGTGTAATGTGGTGTGTGTAGTAAGGTGTGTGTGTGTATGTAGTAAGGTGTGTGTGTGTGTGTGTAGTGAGGTGTGTGTGTAGTGAGGTGTGTGTGTAGTGAGGTTTGTGTGTAGTGAGGTGTGTGTGTAGTGAGGTGTGTGTGTAGTAAGGTGTGTGTGTGTATGTAGTAAGGTGTGTGTGTGTGTGTGTAGTGAGGTGTGTGTGTAGTGAGGTGTGTGTGTAGTGAGGTGTGTGTGTAGTGAGGTGTGTGTGTAGTGAGGTGTGTGTGTAGTGAGGTGTGTGTGTAGTGAGGTGTGTGTGTAGTGAGGTGTGTGTGTAGTGAGGTGTGTGTGTGCTCCACCATAGTGATGACAGGCTGTTGCTCAGCGCTGCTGGACCAGATCTTGATGCTTCGGTCCTCTGATGCACTCAGCCACCACTGTCTGCTGTGGCTCCAACACACACTGCTCACTGCCCTGTCATGACCTACACACACACACCACACACACCACACACACACACACCACACACACCACACACACCACACACACACCACACACACCAAACATCACACACACACCAAACATCACACACACACCACACACCCACACACCACACACCACACACACCACACACACACCACACACACCACACACACCACACACACACCACACACACCAAACATCACACACACACCAAACATCACACACACACCACACACCCACACACCACACACCACACACACACCACACACACACCACACACACCACACACACACCACACACACCACACACACCACACACACCAAACATCACACACACACCAAACATCACACACACACCACACACCCACACACCACACACCACACACACACCACACACACCAAACATCACACACACACCAAACATCATACACACACACGCACACACCAAACACACACACACCACACACACACATACAAAGAATAATTGTTTATTTGTCAAACCAGTCTGCAGGGTGTGTGTGTGTGGTGTGTGTGTGTATGATGTTTGGTGTGTGTGTGGTGTGTATGTACTAGTGTGTGTGGTGTGTATGTGTGTGTGGTGTGTATATGTGTGTGGTGTGTGTGGTGTGTATGTGTGTGTGGTGTGTATATGTGTGTGGTGTGTGTGGTGTGTATGTGTGTGTGCTGTGTGTGGTGTGTATGTGTGTGTGGTGTGTGTGGTGTGTATGTGTGTGTGGTGTGTGTGGTGTGTATGTGTGTGTGCTGTGTGTGGTGTGTATGTGTGTGTGGTGTGTATGTGTGTGTGGTGTGTGTGGTGTGTGTGGTGTGTATATGTGTGTGGTGTGTGTGGTGTGTATGTGTATATGTGTGTGGTGTGTGTGGTGTGTGTGCTGTGTATGTGTGTGTGGTGTGTGTGGTGTGTATGTGTGTGTGGTGTGTGTGATGGGGTATCTTCCAGGCCATGCTAACAGACCCACAGGGAAAGCTAAGAACCTCCTCCCAAGGCTTTCAGCTTCCAGTCACATTCAGCCGGCCAGGACAAACAACCAATAGGATTACTGCAGTTTTAACAAAGTATAGCCTTACTGAAGCATCAAAAGCAACCTAGCATTTCTCTGAGTCAAACCAAATATGGATTATATTTAGTTCCCATAATAAATGATGATTGATGACAAAGATAATGGTAATGAACACTTCTTAACTATCTTGGTGTGGAAGGAAGGAGGGGAGAGAGGAGGGAGGGAAGGAGTAGGGAGAGAGGATATTCTATATTATTATTATAAGTATATTCTATATTATTTACATTTACATGTATTCATTTCGCAGACGCTTTTATCCAAAGCGACTTACATTGCTATTGTATGATTGTAAACCTTATATTAAGCTGTTAACTACTGACCACTAAACGGTAAATATTGTTGAGAGTGATTTCAGATTCAGAATACTTTATTAATCCCAGAGGGGAAACTCTTTGTCATGGGACTGAGGAGAAAAGGAGACGATCAGGATGCGGCTACATTCCTCTTCAGTTGACCTGAACTATAACTTACAGTGTCAGAAGTGAGGCACTAGACCAAGAGCCTTATCTGGAGCAGCCTTTCCTAACACTGAGCGCTGCCCCAACTAGAGAGACACAAGGCCTGTCCATACACAGCAGATCAAGCTCCCCAGCTAGAGGGACACAAGGCCTGTCCATACACAGCAGATCAAGCACCCCAGCTAGAGGGACACAAGGTCTGTCCATACACAGCAGATCAAGCTCCCCAGCTAGAGGGACACAAGGCCTGTCCATACACAGCAGATCAAGCACCCCAGCTAGAGGGACACAAGGTCTGTCCATACACAGCAGATCAAGCTCCCCAACTAGAGGGACACAAGGTCTGTCCATACACAGCAGATCAAGCACCCCAGCTAGAGGGACACAAGGTCTGTCCATACACAGCAGATCAAGCTCCCCAACTAGAGGGACACAAGGTCTGTCCATACACAGCAGATCAAGCTCCCCAACTAGAGGGACACAAGGCCTGTCCATACACAGCAGATCAAGCTCCCCAACTAGAGGGACACAAGGTCTGTCCATACACAGCAGATCAAGCTCCCCAACTAGAGGGACACAAGGCCTGTCCATACACAGCAGATCAAGCTCCCCAACTAGAGGGACACAAGGCCTGTCCATACACAGCAGATCAAGCTCCCCAGCTAGAGGGACACAAGGCCTGTCCATACACAGCAGATCAAGCACCCCAGCTAGAGGGACACAAGGTCTGTCCATACACAGCAGATCAAGCTCCCCAACTAGAGGGACACAAGGTCTGTCCATACACAGCAGATCAAGCACCCCAGCTAGAGGGACACAAGGTCTGTCCATACACAGCAGATCAAGCTCCCCAACTAGAGGGACACAAGGTCTGTCCATACACAGCAGATCAAGCTCCCCAACTAGAGGGACACAAGGCCTGTCCATACACAGCAGATCAAGCTCCCCAACTAGAGGGACACAAGGCCTGTCCATACACAGCAGATCACTCTAGGCCCAATGAGACAGAAAGCTAACACCCCAGACAGCACCAGTGTGGAGATTTACAGCACCAACTGTCAGGTTTAGATTTATGAACGGGCTACTTAAGAAGCTCTTCACCTTTTGACGCCTCTGTTCAAAATATTTAGTTAGTTTCCCAAATGATAGCTTGCTAGTTTTAGTTAGTTTCCTGGCTAAACTACCTAGTATAATACTCCTAACACAGTTACCACCATGCTAGTGTTACTTGTTAGCCTCCTCATTAGGACATTTTTATGCCTTACTAAAACATTTGTCCACAGTCTGTTGGAAAATATACAAAATTGGAATGTTCGGAATGTTCATAATTGCATGAGAGACTTTACGCTGTGGGACTCACATCTATCTCATATGAGCGACATTACTCTTTAAGAGCTTAAGGAGAGAGGGACCATCTGTATGATTCAGCATAGACACTGTGACCAACAGAGGTCACCAATAGTAAAATAACACAAGATAATAAAGGGAAAACTACAGTTTAAATATGAATATACACCAGTTTGAACCTGGGACCACGCTCAAATTTTATGGGATTTTCACCTTGAAGACTTCAATAAACACTTTGAATCAAACTTATCTGAGTTCCAGTGCTGTTTTGAACTTCGGGCTTGGAAACATTCTCACCTCTTGGACTTTTGGATATTTTACAGAAGAGCCTCAGAACTTTCATCAGAACACTGAGACCTTAAATAACTGATTCACATTACATATGGACAGAGTAAAGAGGGAAGGTCACTGTTACCTGTGTAAACTGCAGGGGGTCCAGCAAGATCAGACATGTACAGCAACACAGATCGGTCTCCCAGACCACAAAGAATCTGCTTCCCATCTCCTGGAGAAAGACCCACAAAAGAGACAGAGAGAAGGTCACAGAGACAGAGAGAAGGTCACAGAGACAGAGAGAAGGTCACAGAGACAGAGAGAAGGTCACAGAGACAGAGAGAAGGTCACAGAGACAGAGAGAAGGTCACAGAGACAGAGAGAAGGTCACAGAGACAGAGAGAAGGTCACAAAGACAGAGAGAAGGTCACAGAGACAGAGAGAAGGTCACAGAGACAGAGAGAAGGTCACAGAGACAGAGAGAAGGTCACAGAGACAGAGAGAAGGTCACAGAGACAGAGTGAAACATGAAGAAAGACAGAAAGAGAAAGACACAGTGAGAGAGACACAGTGAGAGAGCTGTCAGCAGCAAACAGCAGTCCCCTGTCACCAGGTGAGGTGGGAGGAGCCTTACCTGAATATTGGCAGCAGCAGACAGGTGTGGGGGAGGAGCCTGTGCTCAGGTGAGTGTGTAGAACACTCGGCGCCCCAGTGTCTGATGGGTATTCTCTCAGCAGACTTCTTCTTGGTAGAAACACACCAGGAAGTGGACACAGGAAGTACAGGGGGGGGGGGGGAGGTCAGTTACCTCCACAAGGTGGTCAAGCTGGTCCCGAGGTCACTGGACCACCTGGGATGACTGGACCAGATGTCCAGCTTACCTGTCCAGCTTACCTGGAGTGGTCAGGCTTTGTGTGACCTGGGGTTTTCGGAACATTGGTTTGGGGGGAAAACATGGTCCTCCTAAAAAGACAACAGCTTGGTGTTCATAACCAGGTCGACATACTGCTACTCTGCCCTGGTCTACTTACCCTGGTCTACTTACCCTGGTCTACTTACCCTGGTCTACTTACCCTGGTCTACTTACCCTGGTCTACTTACGCTGGTCTACTTACCCTGGTCTACTTACCCTGGTCTACTTACCCTGGTCTACATACCCTGGTCTACTTACCCTGGTCTACATAACCTGGTCTACATACCCTGGTCTACTTACCCTGGTCTACTTACCCTGGTCTACATACCCTGGTCTATTTACCCTGGTCTACTTACCCTGGCCTACTTACCCTGGTCTACTTACCCTGGTCTACATACCCTGGTCTACTTACCCTGGTCTACTTACCCTGGTCTACTTACCTTGGTCTCTGGCGGTATCCTGATGACTGCACCTTAGAATGGAACACCAGAGGCTGATCTCTGACCCCTGAAACCACACACACTGCTGTTACTGTAGCTGTTACTACTGCTGTTACTACTGCTGTTCCTGTTACTGATGTTACTACTGCTGTTACTACTGCTGTTACTGCTGCTGTTACTGCTGTTCCTGCTGCTGTTACTGCTGCTGTTACTACTGCTGTTACTACTGCTGTTACTGCTGCTGTTACTGCTGTTCCTGCTGCTGTTACTGCTGCTGTTACTACTGCTGTTACTACTGCTGTTACTGCTGCTGTAACTGCTGTTACTGCTGCTGTTACTGCTGCTGTTACTACTGCTGTTACCGCTGCTGTTCCTGTTACTGATGTTACTGATGTTACTACTGCTGTTACTGCTGCTGTTCCTGTTACTGATGTTACTACTGCTGTTACTGCTGCTGTTACTGCTGCTGTTACTGCTGCTGTTACTACTGCTGTTACTGCTGCCATTACTGCTGCTGTTACTGCTGCTGTTACTACTGCTGTTACTACTGCTGTTACTACTGCTGTTACTGCTGCCGTTACTGCTGCTGTTACTGCTGCTGTTACTGCTGCTGTTACTGCTCCTGTTACTGCTGCTGCTACTGCTGCTGTTACTGCTGATGTTACTGCTGCTGTTACTGCTGCTGTTACTGCTGCTGTTACTGCTGCTGTTACTGCTGCTGTTACTGCAGTTACTACAGATGATACTGCTGCTGTTACTGCAGTTACTGTAGAAATAGGATGATGCTTGTGTTAATGGTGGTGTAGTTACAAAAGTGGTAGTTTCTGCAGTGGCAGTAACTGGTGGAACTGGCAGGGTAGTTACTGGAGTTACTGGTGGGGTCGTTTCTGAAGGGGTAGTTATTGGTGGGGTAGTTACTGAAGGAGTAGTTATTGGTGGGGTAGTTACTGAAGGGGTAGTTATTGGTGGGGTAGTTACTGAAGGAGTAGTTATTGGTGGGGTAGTTACTGAAGGGGTAGTTATTGGTGGGGTAGTTACTGAAGGAGTAGTTATTGGTGGGGTAGTTACTGAAGGGGTAGTTATTGGTGGGGTAGTTACTGAAGGAGTAGTTATTGGTGGGGTAGTTACTGAAGGGGTAGTTATTGGTGGGGTAGTTACTGAAGGGGTAGTTATTGGTGGGGTAGTTACTGAAGGGGTAGTTATTGGTGGGGTAGTTACTGAAGGGGTAGTTATTGGTGGGGTAGTTACTGAAGGAGTAGTTATTGGTGGGGTAGTTACTGAAGGAGTAGTTATTGGTGGGGTAGTTACTGAAGGAGTAGTTATTGGTGGGGTAGTTACTGAAGGGGTAGTTATTGGTGGGGTAGTTACTGAAGGGGTAGTTATTGGTGGGGTAGTTACTGAAGGAGTAGTTATTGGTGGGGTAGTTACTGAAGGGGTAGTTATTGGTGGGGTAGTTACTGAAGGGGTAGTTATTGGTGGGGTAGTTACTGAAGGGGTAGTTATTGGTGGGGTAGTTACTGGTTATTGGAATAGTTCCCTCATCCTCAGCTTCTCTTAGAACACCCACCTTGATGCAAACTAACTTTTTCCACAGCCATTAAAACGTGTTGGGTTTCAAAATAAAAAACATTAATGTCAAACAGCTCTATGGTTACTTAATAAGACAGAGAGGACAGGAGGGAGAGAGGGAGAGATAGAGAGAGGTAGAGAGTCTGTGAGAGAGAGGGATAGAAACAGAGAGACAGAGAGGGATGGAGATGTAGAGACGGTTAGAGATAGAGAGAGGTAGAAAGAGAGAGAGGGAAACAGAGAGAGACGAAGGGAGAGGGAGAGAGAGACAGAGAGACAGAGTGAGAGGGAGAGGGGGAGAGAGAGACAGAGTGAGAGAGAGAGACAGAGAGACAGAGGGAGAGGGAGAGAGAGACAGAGTGAGAGAGAGAGAGACAGAGAGACAGAGGGAGAGAGAGACAGAGAGACAGAGTGAGAGGGGGAGATAGAGAGACAGAGTGAGAGAGAGAGAGAGACAGAGAGACAGAGAGACAGAGGGAGAGGGAGAGAGAGACAGAGAGACAGAGTGAGAGGGGGAGATAGAGAGACAGAGTGAGAGAGAGAGAGAGAGAGACAGAGAGACAGAGAGACAGAGGGAGAGGGAGAGAGAGACAGAGAGACAGAGTGAGAGGGGGAGACAGACAGGTCTGAAGAATAGGACCAGTAGAAGACGTTCAGAGGGAAAACAGGAGTTGGTGAATATTTGTGGTTTTGGGGTCTGATGTTGCAGTCACGCAGGAGAACACACAAACAAACACACACACACACACACACACACACACACACACACTGGGGAGTCCTGCTCCTTAGCAGCCTGCCCCCAGCACCTTGCTAACTGTCATCATGGAAACCACAGTCTGAGCTGCTGTCTCCATCACACACACACACACACACACACACACAAAACACACACACACAGACACTGCTGTCTACTGCACACACACTACACACAAACCAAACATTGCGGTCTACTGCAGAGACGTTTGCAACTGCAAAGACACTGACCTGTCTGTGTGTCTGTCTGCCTGTGTGTCTCTGCCTGTCTGTCTGTCTGTATGTCTGTTGCTATCCAAACAACGTGTTAGTTCAAGAGTTGTTCAGCATCAGCCCAACAGCTATGCTAACATGTGGATAATACTCTGCTAGGCAGAGCCACCTCAGTACTGATGCTAACATGTGGATAATACTCTGCTAGGCAGAGCCACCTCAGTACTGATGCTAACATGTGGATAATACTCTGCTAGGCAGAGCCACCTCAGTACTGATGCTAACATGTGGATAATACTCTGCTAGGCAGAGCCACCTCAGTACTGATGCTAACATGTGGATAATACTCTGCTAGGCAGAGCCACCTCAGTACTGATGCTAACATGTGGATAATACTCTGCTAGGCAGAGCCACCTCAGTACTGATGCTAACATGTGGATAATACTCTGCTAGGCAGAGCCACCTCAGTACTGATGCTAACATGTGGATAATACTCTGCTAGGCAGAGCCACCTCAGTACTGATGCTAACATGTGGATAATACTCTGCTAGGCAGAGCCACCTCAGTACTGATGCTAACATGTGGATAATACTCTGCTAGGCAGAGCCACCTCAGTACTGATGCTAACATGTGGATAATACTCTGCTAGGCTTGGCACCTCAGCAGTAGCCAAGTGCTGATGTGGCTTCCTGAGACAGAAGTAGCTGGTGACTGTCAACCCCCTCCTCCGACACACACACACACACACACGTGCTCTCTCACACACACACACGCACACACACACACACTCTCTCTCTCTCTCTCTCTCTCTTACACACACATGCTCTCTCTCTCTCTCACTCACACACACACACACACACTCTCTCTCTCACACACACAGACACTCTCTCAAACACACACACACACCTTCTCTGACACACACACACAGACACACACTCTCTCTCACACACACACCCTCTGACACACACACACACACACACACTCTCTCTCACACACACAGACACTCTCTCAAACACACACACACCTTCTCTGACACACACACAGACACACGCATACACCCTCTGACACACATACAACCTCTAACACACACACAGACACACGCATACACCCTCTGACACACATACAACCTCTAACACACACACAGACACACGCATACACCCTCTAACACACACACACACACACAGAGACACACACTCCTTCTGTGATGCAGTAGCATGACCACAGCCAGAGCAGTTCTGTAACCATGACGCTGTTCACAGGAAGTGACCTGTGGCCAAACAAAGCTTTCAACTTGCCAGTCAGAAAGAAAACCATAAAACATTGCTGCTAAAACCACATTTAAAAACATGTGTTGGTCAGGGAGTGTGTGTGTGTATGTGTGTGTGTCAGGGTGTGTGTGTGTGTGTATGTGTGTGTGTCAGGATATGGGTGTGTGTGTGTGTGTGTCATGGTATGTGTGTGTGTGTGTGTGTGTGTCAGGGTATGTGTGTGTGTGTGTCAGGGTATGTGTGTGTATGTGTGTGTGCCAGGGTATGTGTGTGTGTATGTGTGTGTGTCAGGGTATGTGTGTGTATGTGTGTGTGTCAGGGTATGTGTGTGTGTCAGGGTATGTGTGTGTATGTGTGTGTGTCAGGGTATGTCTGTGTGTCAGGGTATGGGTGTGTATGTGTGTGTGTCAGGGTATGTGTGTGTGTTAGGGTATGTGTGTGTATGTGTGTGTGTATGTGTGTGTGTCAGGGTATGGGTGTGTATGTGTGTGTGTCAGGGTATGTGTGTGTGTATGTGTGTGTGTCAGGGTATGTGTGTGTGTCAGGGTATCTGTGTGTGTATGTGTGTGTGTCAGGGTATGTGTGTGTGTATGTGTGTGTGTCAGGGTATGTGTGTGTGTGTGTATGTGTGTGGGTCAGGGTATTTGTGTGTATAAATACTGTATGTGTGTGTGAAGATGCTGACCTGTTTTCTTGGGTAGTTTCGTCTCTTTCCTCCTCAGTTGAGTGTTCAGGGGGGAGTTTGGGTTAGGAGGAGCACTAGGAGCGAGAGGGGGGGGGCGGGGGGGGGCAGGGGGGGCAGAGGGAAAGAAAGAGTTGTGGTGAAAGAAAAGAGCTCCATGTTGACGTTCTGGATGAATGACAACTGCTGTGTCAGCACTGCAACACTGCTGAGACTTTCCTACCAAGGTGCTCCCTGCTCCCCTCCTCCTCTCCCCTCCTCACCCCTGCTCCCCTCCTCCTCTCCCCTCCTCACCCCTGCTCCCCTCCTCCTCACCCCTGCTCCCCTCCTCCTCACCCCTGCTCCCCTCCTCCTCACCCCTGCTCCCCTCCTCCTCACCCCTGCTCCCCTCCTCCTCACCCCTGCTCCCCTCCTCCTCACCCATCCCCTTGTTACCTGGGGAGGACAGAGAGCTGTGTTTCTGCAGAGCAGGCCTGGGCCAGGCTTGCACACAGACTGTCTATAGAGTCTGGCATGTTCACTTCCAAAACTGACACTGCAGGGACAAACAGACTGCTGGCCAGACACACCACCTGAGACAGAGAGAGAGAGAGCGGGGGCAGACAGGGAGAGACAGAGAGAGAGAGAGAGAGAGAGAGAGGGCAGACAGGGAGAGAGACAGAGAGAGAGAGAGAGAGAGAGAGAGAGGGGGCAGACAGGGAGAGAGACACAGGGAGACAGAGAGAGAGAGAGAGAGAGAGAGAGAGGAGGCAGACAGGGAGAGAGACACAGAGAGAGAGAGAGAGAGAGAGAGGGGGCAGACAGGGAGAGAGACACAGAGAGAGAGAGAGAGAGAGAGAGGGGGCAGACAGGGAGAGAGACAGAGAGAGAGAGAGAGAGCGGGGGCAGACAGGGAGAGAGACACACAGAGAGAGAGAGAGAGAGAGAGGAGAGGGGGTAGACAGGAAGAGAGAGACACAGACACACAGAGAGAGAGAGAGAGAGAGAGAGAGGGGGGGCAGACAGGGAGAGAGACAGACACAAAGAGAGAGAGAGAGAGGGGGGGCAGACAGGGAGAGAGACAGAGAGAGAGAGAGGGGGGGGGCAGACAGGGAGAGAGACAGGGAGAGAGACAGACAGCGTTAAAATGGTGATTAGGGGTGTAGTTAGGGGGTAGTTAAGGGGTAGTTGGAGTGTAGTCAGGGTCTGTTGGGGGTAGTTGGTGGGTAAGTAAGAGAGAGAGGGAGATCTGGTGTGAAGAAAAGTTTCTTTTCTTGAGGAAACAAACCACAGGCTTGTAAAACACCTCCCACAATCCTCCAGAAACCATATAGACATAATTATATATATTTATAGTTTATATTTATAGCAAAGATCAAGCACGTACACTCTGATACGTGGAGGGAGTGCAGTAATATGAGCTGGAAGCTTCAGAGTTATTATTATTTATCTTAATGGGGAGACATCGTGAAAATATAAGAGTTTACATTTAAAATAATGGTCAAATGAAACCCAAACATAAGGAATGACATCCAGTCCTTTAGACAAGATGGTAAATACTATATTCAACTGAAATTCTTCCATATAATCATAATTGTATGAATAATAATTTGATGAACGATCGATTCAACTTATCTTAATACTATAAAGCTGAGCATGTGGTGAATGAACCCAGGG
>CM059321.1:17383351-17430851 GCA_030340685.1 Protosalanx chinensis
GATTCAAGACCCTGGTACTGACCTTCCGAGCAGTGAACGGGACGGTCCCGAATTAGATCAAGTTTCTCCTCCAGCCTTATACCCCCACCCGCCACCTACGGTCCTCCTCTGACAACGTTCTAGTGGTCACACCCCTCAAAAGCACCCGGTCCCAACACAAACTCTTCCCCTGTCCGACTCCCTAGTGGTGGAATCAACTCCCCACCTCCATCAGACACTGACTGTCTCCTCACCTTCAAGAAAAGGCTCAAGACTCACTTGTTCCGGGAGTTTAACAATACTTAGGAACGACTGCTGGACCTAATGTTAGTTTCCTCCAGGGTCATAAGGATTCCTACTGGAGGACCTGCCTCCCTTTGTTGCCTGGTCCTAACCTGTGTTGAATGTTCTGTACTCGCAGTGTGGTGCATTGTTATTGTTTATTGTTGTTTGCTTTCCTACAGGTGCACTATTGCTAGGGTGGAGATGCTTGCTATAAAATTGTAACTTGTTTGGCTGAATGCTCTTATGGATCAGTGATCTACGCTTTTTTGTACGCTATTTAGCGTCTGCTAAATGAATAAATGTACATGTGTGTTTATGTGTGTGTGTGTGCGTGTGCGTGCGCGTGCATGTGTGTGTGTGTGCGTGCGTGCGTGTGTGTGTGTGCGTGCATGTGTGTGCGTGTGTGTGTACCATGAAGGTTCGGTCCTCTCCAGTGGACACCAGTGTATCTTGGTCCCAGGGACAGAACTCGGCTGCAGTCACTGGCCCCCGGTGGCCCCTCAGAGCCCCGCCCACCTTCTCCTCCTGCCTCACAAACACACACAGACATCCTGCTAGCACCAGTACTTCACACAACACTCCAACACTGTGGCTCCAACCAGACTGGCTCCACCCAGACTGGCTCCACCCAGACTGGCTCCACCCAGACTGGCTCCACCCAGACTGGCTCCACCCAGACTGGCTCCACTCAGACTGGCTCCACCCAGACTGGCTCCACCCAGACTGGCTCCACTCAGACTGGCTCCACCCAGACTGGCTCCACTCAGACTGGCTCTACCCAGACTACCTCCACCCAGACTACCTCCACCCAGACTGGCTCCACCCAGACTGGCTCCACCCAGACTGGCTCCACCCAGACTGGCTCCACCCAGACTGGCTCCACTCAGACTGGCTCCACCCAGACTGGCTCTACCCAGACTACCTCCACCCAGACTGGCTCCACCCAGACTGGCTCCACTCAGACTGGCTCCACCCAGACTGGCTCCACCCAGACTGGCTCCACCCAGACTGGCTCTACCCAGACTACCTCCACCCAGACTGGCTCCACCCAGACTGGCTCCACTCAGACTGGCTCCACCCAGACTGGCTCCACTCAGACTGGCTCTACCCAGACTACCTCCACCCAGACTGGCTCCACCCAGACTGGCTCCACCCAGACTGGCTCCACTCAGACTGGCTCCACTCAGACTGGCTCCTACCTGGGAGGTGAGGATGTAGATGCAGGTTCCACAGCAGGCAGAGAGCCTCTGGTCAGACCTGCTGAAGGACAGATGCCCCACAGCACCCAGGAGGGTCCCAACCACAGTCCCATCAGCAGGCAGACCTGAGCATGAGTGTTCCAGTTAGATTATTATCTTATTACTTCCCTGTTTGTCCAAACACACATTCTTGAGCAGGTGTTTCCAGGTGTTTCGTCACCTTTTCTGCTCCTGCTGATGCACCTGTCCAGGTTCCAGACAATCACATAGTCGGCCGAGGCAGAGCACAGGAGAGCAGGGGAGCCCGTCCCAAACACCAGCGCCCCGATCTCTCCGTGGTGCCCACACAGACGCACAGGCTGCACAACCATGGAGCAACATGTTATTACCATAGAACACCATGTTATTACCATGGAGCAACATGTTATTACCATAGAACACCATGTTATTACCATGGAGCAACATGTTATTACCATAGAACACCATGTTATTACCATAGAACACCATTTTATTACCATAGAACACCATGTTATTACCATGGAGCAACATGTTATTACCATAGAACACCATGTTATTACCATAGAACACCATGTTATTACCATAGAACACCATGTTATTACCATGGAGCACCATGTTATTACCATAGAACACCATGTTATTACCATGGAGCAACATGTCATTACCATAGAACACCATGGTATTACCATAGAACACCATGTTATTACCATAGAACACCATGTTATTACCATAGAACACCATGTTATTACCATAGAACACCATGTTATTACCATGGAGCACCATGTTATTACCATAGAACACCATGTTATTACCATAGAACACCATGTTATTACCATAGAACACCATGTTATTACCATAGAACACCATGTTATTACCATAGAACACCATGTTATTACCATGGAGCACCATGTTATTACCATAGAACACCATGTTATTACCATGGAGCAACATGTCATTACCATAGAACACCATGGTATTACCATAGAACACCATGTTATTACCATAGAACACCATGTTATTACCATAGAACACCATGTTATTACCATAGAACACCATGTTATTACCATAGAACACCATGTTATTACCATAGAACACCATGTTATTACCATGGAGCACCATGTTATTACCATAGAACACCATGTTATTACCATAGAACACCATGTTATTACCATGGAGCACCATGTTATTACCATAGAACACCATGTTATTACCATGGAGCAACATGTCATTACCATAGAACACCATGGTATTACCATGGAGCACCATGTTATTACCATAGAACACCATGTTATTACCATAGAACACCATGTTATTACCATAGAACACCATGTTATTACCATAGAACACCATGTTATTACCATGGAGCACCATGTTATTACCATAGAACACCATGTTATTACCATGGAGCAACATGTCATTACCATAGAACACCATGTTATTACCATGGAGCACCATGTTATTACCATGGATCAACATGTTATTACCATAGAACACCATGTTATTACCATAGAACACCATGTTATTACCATGGAGCACCATGTTATTACCATAGAACACCATGTTATTACCATGGAGCAACATGTTATTACCATAGAACACCATGTTATTACCATAGAACACCATGTTATTACCATAGAACACCATGTTATTATCATAGAACACCATGTTATTACCATAGAACACCATGTTATTACCATAGAACACCATGTTATTACCATAGAACACCATGTTATTATCATAGAACACCATGTTATTACCATAGAACACCATGTTATTACCATGGAGCAACATGTTATTACCATGGAGCAACATGTTATTACCATGGAGGTATTAAACTGAAATCATGCTTGCGTCAACTAAGCAGCTAAATGTGATGTAGGTCTACATGTGTTTAAACACTGTATGTGACATGTAACATGCATGACAGACCTTGTGTGCAGGATCCAGATGACTGTAGAGCAGCAGGTCCTTCGTGTTGGAGGGCAGGGCGCAGTGAGACGGGCTGCAGGCCAGAGGAACATGAGGAACCAGGCTGTCCAAGGACAACCTCAGCCTCTCCTTCAGCACAAGGCTGCTTCCACTATCTTCACCAAGTCCACTCATGGCTCTCTTAACTTGGACTGTGTTATGTTTCTAAAGGTAAAACAAATTACAGTTTTGTTGTTCTGTGTTGTTCTCTGTTTATAAAGGTAAGAAAATACAACGTATACCACCTTTTGTTTTGTTCTTAAGCACAAAGTAGTAGAGCTAGTAGCTATTATAGTATTGAGGCTACTAATGACTGCTAGCTAATACGACAATGCTCCCAGAGTGTTGCCTAGAAACCAGTCTAACACGAGACTAGCTGTCATGACATCTTTAACCTCAAGGTGGCAGACTAGCTGTCATGACATCTTTAACCTTTAGGGGGCAGACTAGCTGTCATGACATCTTTAACCTCAAGGGGGCAGACTAGCTGTCATGACATCTTTAACCTCAAGGTGGCAGACTAGCTGTCGTGACATCTTTAACCTTTAGGGGGCAGACTAGCTGTCATGACATCTTTAACCTCAAGGGGGCAGACTAGCTGTCATGACATCTTTAACCTCAAGGTGGCAGACTAGCTGTCATGACATCTTTAACCTTTAGGGGGCAGACTAGCTGTCGTGACATCTTTAACCTCAAGGGGGCAGACTAGCTGTCATGACATCTTTAACCTCAAGGGGGCAGACTAGCTGTCGTGACATCTTTAACCTTTAGGGGGCAGACTAGCTGTCATGACATCTTTAACCTCAAGGGGGCAGACTAGCTGTCATGACATCTTTAACCTCAAGGTGGCAGACTAGCTGTCATGACATCTTTAACCTTTAGGGGGCAGACTAGCTGTCATGACATCTTTAACCTTTAGGGGGCAGACTAGCTGTCGTGACATCTTTAACCTCAAGGGGGCAGACTAGCTGTCGTGACATCTTTAACCTCAAGGGGGCAGACTAGCTGTCGTGACATCTTTAACCTCAAGGTGGCAGACTAGCTGTCGTGACATCTTTAACCTCAAGGTGGCAGACTAGCTGTCATGACATCTTTAACCTTTAGGGGGCAGACTAGCTGTCATGACATCTTTAACCATTAGGGGGCAGACTAGCTGTCATGACATCTTTAACCTCAAGGGGGCAGACTAGCTGTCATGACATCTTTAACCTCAAGGTGGCAGACTAGCTGTCATGACATCTTTAACCTTTAGGGGGCAGACTAGCTGTCGTGACATCTTTAACCTCAAGGTGGCAGACTAGCTGTCATGACATCTTTAACCTTTAGGGGGCAGACTAGCTGTCGTGACATCTTTAACCTCAAGGGGGCAGACTAGCTGTCATGACATCTTTAACCTCAAGGTGGCAGACTAGCTGTCATGACATCTTTAACCTCAAGGTGGCAGACTAGCTGTCATGACATCTTTAACCTTTAGGGGGCAGACTAGCTGTCGTGACATCTTTAACCTCAAGGGGGCAGACTAGCTGTCATGACATCTTTAACCTCAAGGGGGCAGACTAACTGTCATGACATCTTTAACCACAAGGTGACAGACTCACACCACATGTTTAACATACATATATAATATATTTTTATTTGACTCTGATCCACCTTATCTCAGTATTTGATCTTGGATCTCTTCTGTTGTGCTTCTCTGTGTCCACTAAACACAAAACAGATACTGAATATGTGTTGATGTGTGAAGACATGATAAATATACAGACAGTCAGCTCGGCATGCCTTAAGGGTAACACTATGTTTTAAATAGCTATGACTAACTGTAAAGAACATGAATATGTGATCCACAATTGTGAGGGTTTAATAAATATTAACATGATAGTTAGTTATTAGGTAAACACCACGTCTTTCTAGAATGTTCTGTAAATAGGAAGACCTCTCAGGTATAGAAACTGGAGGTGAACTAAGAATAACTTCTTAAGCAGACTTAACGTGATCTTGTTTTCGAGGCCAAAGAATTAACTATTTCACAAGCTGCGGGTCCTAAAATAATGAATGAAGAGGGAACTGTGGGATATGTAGTTCTGTTGCATAAACCGCATCATGGGATTTGTAGTTTAGTGTTAAAATGACTTCTTGTCGTGTGTGAAGCAGCAGATCAGAGCTCAGTTAACCTGATTAAGGATTTTAAAACAGGACCCAATATTGTATTCGCCATATTTTCTCCATTTTTAGTTTTTAAGGAAGAATTTACGATTGATAATCGATTATTTATTTTAAGCAAATTCAGCAGAATGTCAGTTTAGTGCTTAAATATTAGGCGACTGAAAATAACTTGTATGCTAACATTAATACCCCATACAAAGGGGCAGGATAGTATATTATCTCTTTCTATAATATAGTAAAAAGACAGTATTTTACTGTGTTAGTAAACTTCTGGATAGATCCTGTTGGATTAAATATCTTAGGTCGCAAAGAAGAAGACAAATAAGACATTTTTTGGGAAACTGTAATATGAAAAGAGACGCGTCGGAAACATTAGGATTTATCCCTCAAAAAGACATAATCTACAACAAACTTCTGCCTTATGCGGATAAATTAGACCAAGAATCCAATGATATTTTGCTCCAGATAAAGACTAACCTGGGCCGGGCGGTGCAGCTCAGGGAGATATGGCCTGGAGGTCTGTTCTGGACCAGGAAACTTTCCACGTAAGTTGTTGAACTAGGCAGATATATCAACGTGTCGTGGGTGTTAAACATGGGAATTGTATAATAAACAACTTGAGTTATTTGTTGAGTTGTGATGTAGCTCTGCTCAGTTAGCCTGCTAGCTAAGCTACATTGTTTTTATACAACCTTAGGGATCCCAACGATGAGGGACCTTCGTTTCACTTGTCATGGTCATCCCGCGGTGTGTAACCTCTCTACTGTGAGGTGGATCTAGTCTGGGTTACCTGTGAGGTGGATCTAGTCTAGGTTACCTGTGAGGTGGATCTAGTCTAGGTTACCTGTCTTTACTGCAGTGGTTCTCAAGTGTTTACCCCTTCCAACACACCTGATTCAAATAAATGGTCACTATCAGGCTTCTGCTGAGCTTCAATCAGGTGTGTTGGAGCAGGGAAACATCTAAAACATGTAGGACAGTGTCAGGACCGTGGGCCCTGAGGACTAGAATTGAGAACCACTGCTTTACTTTGAGGTGGATCTAGTCTGGGTTAACAGAGCAATTTCATGTGTCTCCTAGTAAGGGAGGCCTTGTGGAAAGATGTCTCCTAGTGAGGAGGCCTTGTTGTGGACAGATGTGTCTCCTAATGAGGGGAAGTCAGATGGCTCAACGGTTAAGGCGTTGGCCTCATGAACGGAAGGTTGTGAGATCGAGCCCCCGCTGTGGCTATAGGACTTTGTGTCCTTGGGCAAGGCACTTCACCCTACTTGCCTCAGGGAGAATATCCCTGTACTTACTGTAAGTCGCTTTGGATAAAAGCGTCTGCTAAATGAATACATGTAAATGTAAATGTAATGAGGAGGCCTTGTTGTGGACAGATGTGTCTCCTAGTGAGGAGGCCTTGTGGTGGACAGATGTGTCTCCTAGTGAGGAGGCCTTGTGGTGGACAGATGTGTCTCCTAGTGAGGAGGTCTTGTTGTGGACAGAGCCCTGTAGCAGGTCATGCTACATAAGACATGGGGCCCATGCTACATAAGACCCAGCAGTCTTGAATGGTGGTTTGGGAGAGAGCTACTTGGCTTATCTTAGCTAGCTCACCACAGCTGACTACTGTTAGCTAACAAGGCTGGTCAGATGGACAAAGTGACACAGCAGTTTCAGGATATGTTAACAACGCTAAGATATGATTTAACTGTCTGTCTAGCTGCTGGTGGCTGCGTCTATTATCATAACTGAATGACTATTGCAGTGAAAAATGCTAGTCACCTAGCCTGGGTAGTTAGTATCGGTGATACATTCACAAGAGGACACTGCTAATGCTTTCTAGCAAGAGAGAGAATTGGCCAGAACGTTGTCACACTGTCCAGCTGTCAGTCAATGGGCTGTTTGTAAACATGTCCCACCTGTTACTGATGCACTTATTACACACTGTGCTTAGTCACGCTTTATGCAATCTTAGTTGACTAGAACCCACAGTGTGGTTAAGTACCCCTTGAATACAGTTTCTATATGTTTAGTTTTTTTGGGGGGGAGGGGGGGTGGTCATTCCTTTAACTAACAGATCTGTGGGTAAAGTAAAACCAAAATACTATAAAATGAATCACTGTCTCCCCTACACTAACCCCCTACACTAACCCCCTACACTAACCCCCTACACTAACCCCCTACACTAACCCCCTACACTAACCCCCTACACTAACCCCCTACACTAACCCCCTACACTAACCCCCTACACTAACCCCCTACACTAACCCCCTACACTAACCCCCTACACTAACCCCCTACACTAACCCCCTACACTAACCCCCTACACTAACCCCCTACACTAACCCCCTACACTAACCCCCTACACTAACCCCCTACACTAACCCCCTACACTAACCCCCTACACTAACCCCCTACACTAACCCCCTACACTAACCCCCTACACTAACCCCCTACACTAACCCCCTACACTAACCCCCTACACTAACCCCCTACACTAACCCCCTACACTAACCCCCTACACTAACCCCCTACACTAACCCCCTACACTAACCCCCTACACTAACCCCCTACACTAACCCCCTACACTAACCCCCTACACTAACCCCCTACACTAACCCCCTACACTAACCCCCTACACTAACCCCCTACACTAACCCCCTACACTAACCCCCTACACTAACCCCCTACACTAACCCCCTACACTAACCCCCTACACTAACCCCCTACACTAACCCCCTACACTAACCCCCTACACTAACCCCCTACACTAACCCCCTACACTAACCCCCTACACTAACCCCCTACACTAACCCCCTACACTAACCCCCTACACTAACCCCCTACACTAACCCCCTACACTAACCCCCTACACTAACCCCCTACACTAACCCCCTACACTAACCCCCTACACTAACCCCCTACACTAACCCCCTACACTAACCCCCTACACTAACCCCCTACACTAACCCCCTACACTAACCCCCTACACTAACCCCCTACACTAACCCCCTACACTAACCCCCTACACTAACCCCCTACACTAACCCCCTACACTAACCCCCTACACTAACCCCCTACACTAACCCCCTACACTAACCCCCTACACTAACTGTCTCACCTGAAACACTCAGTGGGTGATCATGTTTTGTAATTTAACACCTTCCACATGTGCTCATAACATTCTGTACTGAGAAGGAGGATCTTGACTGTAAACAGCTTCAGCACAAGGCTTGAAGTGCTACATAAACTCTGGCCTTTTGAACGGGCTTGTTGTTGTGGACACAGATAAAAGATAAACGCAGCAGCTAACGTGATCACAGCTGAGATCCACTCATGTTTTCTGGCTCGTTAGGTGTTGTCTTGTGGCCCCACTCCCCCCTATGACTGCTGCATTGCTCTGGTTGGAGCTCTGGGGAAACATTCCCCCAGGCTCTCTATAAGTTTGGGCTGGCGACAGACAGGTTTGAAATTGAATCTGCAATCTCTTAATCAGGGTTCAAAAGCTCTACCCCTGATATAATCCCATGTGACCTAGAAGGCCACATTTACATTTAGTCATTTAGCGGACGCTCGTATCCAGAGCGACTTACTATGGTCTTACCAGACTCTCGTATGTTTCATTAGTACAGAGCGTCTGGGCTGTCTCCATCGACAAGCATTAACCTCCTTGAAGGCAGCTACTCTGTTTGAATCTGCCATAACCAGTCACTAGCGTTCATCTTTTTCTGCCACCAGTAATGAACTCATGAACCTACAACCTCAACATCGTTGTTCTCAGCCACTCCCTCTGTTTACTGATTGGCTTACCCAAACTTTGTCAGACAAAAACCGAAAGCCCAGAATAAGAACAGAAGCTAAATGAAAATGGAGCAGAAGTACGTTGGGGGGCGTAGCCATGCTATCTCTAACCCCGCCCCCCTCTGGAGGGTCATGGAAGTTTAGGATGTATGTAGAGACCTTTTGTAGTTTACAATCCATTGTTGTGAATAGAGAGTTCATTGTTTGTATTAACAATTGTTTAAAGACCAGATGCCAATGGTAAATTCCAGGGTAGTTACGAAACATGAAGATGTCCAGGGTATCAGAATGTGTCACATGTTGTTTCATGATAATTTGGTGAATGGAAAAGTGGTTTTGTGTTAGCGTTGTTATGTTTGTGTGTTGATGATGGTGACGTTGGTATGGACTGGTTTAAGTTGTTATTATGTTGTACTTCAAATAAACTTTAACTTTATACTTAACCCAGCTTAAAGATTGATTCTCAAACAAGTGGTAACACTTGTATCTAACCCCTGGTCCCTGTGCTTTAGGTAGCAGGTGTATCTAACCCCTGGTCCCTGTGCTGTAGGTAGCAGGTGTATCTAACCCCTGGTCCCTGTGCTGTAGGTAGCAGGTGTATCTAACCCCTGGTCCCTGTGCTGTAGGTAGCAGGTTTATCTAACCCTGGTCCCTGTGCTGTAGGTAGCAGGTGTATCTAACCCCTGGTCCCTGTGCTGTAGGTAGCAGGTGTATCTAACCCCTGGTCCCTGTGCTGTAGGTAGCAGGTGTATCTAACCCCTGGTCCCTGTGCTGTAGGTAGCAGGTGTATCTAACCCCTGGTCCCTGTGCTGTAGGTACATGCGCCTGTATGGAAGGAAGTTCAGCAAGGAGGACCATGTGCTGTTCATCAAGCTGCTGTACGAGCTGGTTACCTGTCCCAAGCTGGAGATCAGCATGATGCAGGGTTTGGCTCGACTCCTCATCAACCTCCTCAAGTAGGACCCTGCCTCACCAACACATACTGCACACCTGCCTCACCAACACATACTGCACACCTGCCTCACCAACACATACTGCACACCTGCCTCACCAACAAATGCTTCACACCTGCCTCACCTGTTAGTAAGCCCTATGCCATCATGTGTTAGTAAGCCTTGTGTCATCCTTACAGGAAAAAGGAACTGCTCTCACCTGAGGACCTACAGTTGCCATGGAGACCGCTGTACGAGCTTCAGGACAGAATCCTCTACTCCAAGACTGAGCACCTGGGCCTCAACTGGTTCCCCAAGTAGGCCTCCACGCTAGCATACCTGTACAGTAGGGCCTCATGTTAGCACACATCCACAGTAGGGCCTCATGTTAGCACACCTCCATAATAGGGCCTCATGTTAGCACACCTCCGCAGTAGGGCCTCATGTTAGCACACCTCCGCAGTAGGGCCTCATGTTAGCACACCTCCACAGTAGGGCCTCATGTTAGCACACCTCCATAATAGGGCCTCATGTTAGCACACCTTCGCAGTAGGGCCTCATGTTGGCACACCTCCGCAGTAGGGCCTCATGTTAGCACACCTCCACAGTAGGGCCTCATGTTAGCACACCTCCACAGTAGGGCCTCATGTTAGCACACCTCCACAGTAGGGCCTCATGTTAGCACACCTCCACAGTAGGGCCTCATGTTAGCACACCTCCACAGTAGGGCCTCATGTTAACACACCTCCACAGTAGGGCCTCATGTTAGCACACCTCCACAGTAGGGCCTCATGTTAGCACACCTCCGCAGTAGGGCCTCATGTTCGCACACCTTCACAGTAGGGCCTCATGTTAGCACACCTCCACAGTAGACCTTGCTAGCACGCCAATACTGTGTTTTTGAATGGAGCTGGAACATCAGTGGTGTAGTGAAGGACTTAACTTGAGACAGCAGTGGACTGCAGCTTAGAATACATTGTTTAAGCACACAACAATTACAGATTTTTGCAACACTTTATATTGAAGTGGCATGAACTTGTAACTATACAGCAATACCTAATATAAACAACTTTGTAGGTGCGTAGGAATTGCTATTTCATAACATTATATGAACTGTTGGTGGTATAGATTAATACCAACATGTAAGAAGACATGGAGTCTTTTTAAGGTGTTTTTTTTACCAAAACATGTTAACGTAACTATGGAAGTTTTATTGATGTTATAACTTAACCGCTAAACCTTAAAAGAAGTGTATCTCCATAACCATTCCTACAATCTTGTAAAAGTGGTATTGCAATGTAGTTACATGGTATTCATTGTAACTTTCTTGTAAATTGTGCCCAGCGTTTAACAAGATGATGCCCTAGTCCTTCAGATGAAGCCCTAGTCTTTCAGATGATGCCCTAGTTCTCCAGATGATGCCCTAGTCCTCCAGATGATGTCCTAGTTCTCCAGATGATGCCCTAATCCTTCAGATGATGCCCTAGTCCTTCAGATGATGCCCTAGTCCTTCAGATGATGCCCTAGTTCTCCAGATGATGCCCTAGTCCTTCAAATGATGCCCTAGTTCTCCAGATGATGTCCTAGTCCTTCAGATGATGCCCTAGTCCTTCAGATGATGCCCTAGTCCTTCAGATGATGCCCTAGTCCTTCAGATGATGCCCTAGTCCTTCAGATGATGCCCTAGTCCTTCAGATGATGCCCTAGTCCTTCAGATGATGCCCTAGTCCTTCAGATGATGCCCTAGTCCTTCAAATGATGCCCTAGTCCTCCAGATGATGCCCTAGTCCTTCAGATGATGCCCTAGTCCTTCAGATGATGCCCTAGTTCTCCAGATGATGCCCTAGTCTTTTAGTTCTCTGCTCTGGGATATGTGAGGTCCCCTCAGTCCCCACCTCACACACTCACACACACTCACACACACTCACACACACTCACACACACTCACACACACACACACACACAGGCCAGCAGTGCGCGGGGCTCTTCTATGGTGCTATGGGAACATTGTCACCTTACTTTAACACCAGCACCACCCAGAGAAGCAAGCCACAGTGGCTTCACCCACCAGCCCACCTCTTCTCTGAAGACTTAAGACTTTTTAAAACAGATGTTACCAAAAGCTGATTCTGTGTAAGGACATGTTTTTGCTAAACATGTTGATGAATTGGTCTATTCTGATATGATTGATACTGAGATGGGATTGGCTGTTGGTATACTGAGATGGGATTGGCTGTTGGTATACTGAGATGGGATTGGCTGTTGGTAGTGTGCTTAACATGTTCTTCATGCCTTTCTCTCCTTTTACATTCAGTTCTCCCCGGCCTCGTGCGTCCTCTAAACACATAATGATTAAATTGTTTCAGAGGTGGTAAGGACAATACTTCTTTGTGTTTTATTTTTGTCCGACAAGGCACATGTTTTTATTTTTATATGTTGCATGCAGAACCTAAAAGCACTCGAGACACGCCGCTTCATTGACTTTGTCACCGACAATATTCCTGAACGATCAATGTTAACATTCCACTCATACTGGAGACTGTCGCACTGCAGCTAACAAGATTATTATTATTTGTTTTTGGTCCTCACATTCCCAGTTGTAATGGCATCACCAGAACCAGTCCTACACCAGTCTTAACATTATCATCACTAGAACCAGTCCTACACCAGTCTTAACATTAGCATCACCAGAACCAGTCCTACACCAGTCTTAACATTAGCATCACCAGAACCAGTCCTACACCAGTCTTAACATTAGCATCACCAGAACCAGTCCTACACCAGTCTTAACATTAGCATCACCAGAACCAGTCCTACACCAGTCTTAACATTAGCATCACCAGAACCAGTCCTACACCAGTCTTAACATTAGCATCACCAGAACCAGTCCTACACCTGTCTTAACATTAGCATCACCAGAACCAGTCCTACACCAGTCTTAACATTAGCATCACTAGAACCAGTCCTACACCAGTCTAACATTAGCATCACCAGAACCAGTCCTACACCAGTCTTAACATTATCATCACCAGAACCAGTCCTACACCAGTCTTAACATTAGCATCACCAGAACCAGTCCTACACCAGTCTTAACATTATCATCACCAGAACCAGTCCTACACCAGTCTTAACATTAGCATCACTAGAACCAGTCCTACACCAGTCTTAACATTAGCATCACTAGAACCAGTCCTACACCAGTCTTAACATTAGCATCACCAGAACCAGTCCTACACCAGTCTTAACATTATCATCACTAGAACCAGTCCTACACCAGTCTTAACATTAGCATCACCAGAACCAGTCCTACACCAGTCTTAACATTAGCATCACCAGAACCAGTCCTACACCAGTCTTAACATTAGCATCACCAGAACCAGTCCTACACCAGTCTTAACATTAGCATCACCAGAACCAGTCCTACACCAGTCTTAACATTAGCATCACCAGAACCAGTCCTACACCAGTCTTAACATTAGCATCACCAGAACCAGTCCTACACCTGTCTTAACATTAGCATCACCAGAACCAGTCCTACACCAGTCTTAACATTAGCATCACTAGAACCAGTCCTACACCAGTCTAACATTAGCATCACCAGAACCAGTCCTACACCAGTCTTAACATTATCATCACCAGAACCAGTCCTACACCAGTCTTAACATTAGCATCACCAGAACCAGTCCTACACCAGTCTTAACATTATCATCACTAGAACCAGTCCTACACCTGTCTTAACATTAGCATCACTAGAACCAGTCCTACACCAGTCTTAACATTATCATCACCAGAACCAGTCCTACACCAGTCTTAACATTATCATCACCAGAACCAGTCCTACACCAGTCTTAACATTATCATCACCAGAACCAGTCCTACACCAGTCTTAACATTATCATCACCAGAACCAGTCCTACACCAGTCTTAACATTATCATCACCAGAACCAGTCCTACACCTGTCTTAACATTATCATCACTAGAACCAGTCCTACACCAGTCTTAACATTAGCATCACTAGAACCAGTCCTACACCTGTCTTAACATTATCATCACCAGAACCAGTCCTACACCAGTCTTAACATTATCATCACCAGAACCAGTCCTACACCAGTCTTAACATTAGCATCACTAGAACCAGTCCTACACCTGTCTTAACATTATCATCACCAGAACCAGTCCTACACCAGTCTTAACATTATCATCACTAGAACCAGTCCTACACCAGTCTTAACATTAGCATCACTAGAACCAGTCCTACACCTGTCTTAACATTATCATCACCAGAACCAGTCCTACACCAGTCTTAACATTATCATCACCAGAACCAGTCCTACACCAGTCTTAACATTAGCATCACTAGAACCAGTCCTACACCTGTCTTAACATTATCATCACCAGAACCAGTCCTACACCAGTCTTAACATTATCATCACCAGAACCAGTCCTACACCAGTCTTAACATTAGCATCACTAGAACCAGTCCTACACCAGTCTTAACATTAGCATCACCAGAACCAGTCCTACACCAGTCTTAACATTAGCATCACTAGAACCAGTCCTACACCAGTCTTAACATTATCATCACTAGAACCAGTCCTACACCTGTCTTAACATTAGCATCACTAGAACCAGTCCTACACCAGTCTTAACATTAGCATCACTAGAACCAGTCCTACACCAGTCTAAACATTAGCATCACCAGAACCAGTCCTACACCAGTCTTAACATTAGCATCACTAGAACCAGTCCTACACCTGTCTTAACATTATCATCACCAGAACCAGTCCTACACCTGTCTTAACATTAGCATCACTAGAACCAGTCCTACACCAGTCTTAACATTATCATCACCAGAACCAGTCCTACACCAGTCTTAACATTAGCATCACTAGATCCAGTCCTACACCTGTCTTAACATTATCATCACCAGAACCAGTCCTACACCAGTCTTAACATTAGCATCACCAGAACCAGTCCTACACCAGTCTTAACATTAGCATCACTAGAACCAGTCCTACACCAGTCTTAACATTAGCATCACCAGAACCAGTCCTACACCAGTCTTAACATTAGCATCACTAGATCCAGTCCTACACCTGTCTTAACATTATCATCACCAGAACCAGTCCTACACCAGTCTTAACATTAGCATCACCAGAACCAGTCCTACACCAGTCTTAACATTAGCATCACTAGAACCAGTCCTACACCTGTCTTAACATTAGCATCACTAGAACCAGTCCTACACCTGTCTTAACATTAGCATCACTAGAACCAGTCCTACACCAGTCTTAACATTATCATCACCAGAACCAGTCCTACACCTGTCTTAACATTAGCATCACTAGAACCAGTCCTACACCAGTCTTAACATTAGCATCACCAGAACTAGCCCACTACCAATAAGCAATTGATAAAGTAGCACAGTAGCTCTGTGTGTGAGTCAGCTGCTCTGTAGGTGAGTCATGGTCAGACAGCTGCTCTGTAGGTGAGGTCATGGTCAGACAGCAGCTCTGTAGGTGAGTCATGGACAGTCAGCAGCTCTGTAGGTGAGTCATGGTCAGACAGCTGCTCTGTAGGTGAGTCATGGTCAGACAGCAGCTCTGTAGGTGAGTCATGGACAGTCAGCAGCTCTGTAGGTGAGTCATGGTCAGACAGCTGCTCTGTAGGTGAGTCATGGTCAGACGGCAGCTCTGTAGGTGAGTCATGGTCAGAGAGCTCCTCTGTAGGTGAGTCATGGTCAGACAGCTGCTCTCTAGGTGAGTCATGGTCAGACAGCTGCTCTGTAGGTGAGTCATGGACAGTCAGCAGCTCTGTAGGTGAGTCATGGTCAGACAGCTGCTCTGTAGGTGAGTCATGGTCAGACAGCAGCTCTGTAGGTGAGTCATGGACAGTCAGCAGCTCTGTAGGTGAGTCATGGTCAGACAGCTGCTCTGTAGGTGAGTCATGGTCAGACGGCAGCTCTGTAGGTGAGTCATGGTCAGAGAGCTCCTCTGTAGGTGAGTCATGGTCAGACAGCTGCTCTCTAGGTGAGTCATGGTCAGACAGCTGCTCTGTAGGTGAGTCATGGTCAGACAGCAGCTCTGTAGGTGAGTCATGGTCAGACAGCAGCTCTGTAGGTGAGTCATGGTCAGACAGCAGCTCTGTAGGTGAGTCATGGTCAGACAGCTGCTCTGTAGGTGAGTCATGGTCAGACAGCAGCTCTGTAGGTGAGTCATGGTCAGACAGCTGCTCTGTAGGTGAGTCATGGTCAGACAGCTGCTCTCTAGGTGAGTCATGGTCAGACAGCAGCCCTGTAGGTGAGTCATGGTCAGACAGCTGCTCTGTAGGTGAGTCATGGTCAGACGGCAGCTCTGTAGGTGAGTCATGGAGGGAGGTGGGGTTTGGAAGAGGGGTTCAGAGGTCAAACTAAAGGTTATAGGGTCTGCAGGTACACAGTGTGTTGTCGTCTTGGAAACCTGACACTTGTCTCGGCCCTGCCGAGGAATAGCAGTGCAAATGTTTTCACTTTGAGAGCAACATGTAGGAGCAGTACCGAGTAGTGGCTAGGCCTGCACTGTTACTGCCAGTTGTATACCTGCACTAGGAGAGCACTCTAAAGGCCTGGAGTACTGAAGGAGTGGGCAGTCATGTCAAGTAGTCAGTAGGTCCAGTCCAGCAGTCAGTAGGTCCAGTCCAGCAGTCAGTAGGTCCAGCAGTCAGTAGGTCCAGTCCAGCAGTCAGTAGGTCCAGCCCAGCAGTCAGTAGGTCCAGCCCAGCAGTCAGTAGGTCCAGCCCAGCAGTCAGTAGGTCCAGCCCAGCAGTCAGTAGGTCCAGCCCAGCAGTCAGTAGATCCAGTACAGCATTCAGTAGGTCCAGTCCAGCAGTCAGTAGTTCCAGTCCAGCAGTCAGTAGTTCCAGTCCAGCAGTCAGTAGTTCCAGTCCAGCAGTCAGTAGTTCCAGTCCAGCAGTCAGTAGGTCCAGTCCAGCAGTCAGTAGGTCCAGCAGTCAGTAGGTCCAGTCCAGCATTCAGTAGGTCCAGTCCAGCATTCAGTAGGTCCAGTCCAGCATTCAGTAGGTCCAGCAGTCAGTAGGTCCAGCAGTAAGTAGGTCCAGTCCAGCAGTCAGTAGGTCCAGCCCAGCAGTCAGTAGGTCCAGTCCAGCAGTCAGTAGGTCCAGTCCAGCAGTCAGTAGGTCCAGCCCAGCAGTCAGTAGGTCCAGCCCAGCAGTCAGTAGGTCCAGCCCAGCAGTCAGTAGGTCCAGCCCAGCAGTCAGTAGGTCCAGCCCAGCAGTCAGTAGGTCCAGCCCAGCAGTCAGTAGGTCAGTGGTTAGAGGGTTGGACTCCAGATCAAGAGTTCAAAGGAAGTTCAAATCTCCCCCTGTATTGAGCTTTAGATGAACGTGTTTTCTAACTGAATACAACATGTTGTATATTATTATGAAGCCTCTATCTTAAAGCAGAGTCTAGCAGTATAAGAGAGTGATCATTCGGTACAGGATCCTTTAGCAGGTATACTTTGTCCTTCCAGCACAGTTCTGTCTTCACAGGTAGATGTACTCCAGGTGTGTGAGTCACATGGTCAGGTTACTGTGCAGGAGTCATGAAACACATCTGACCGACCTGGATCTCTGTCCAACACTGTGTCATTCACACTGATCTCACCACTACAGGAAGTGTCCTTCACACTGATCTCACCACTACAGGAAGGTCCTTCACACTGATCTCACCACTACAGGAAGTGTCCTTCACACTGATCTCACCACTACAGGAAGTGTCCTTCACACTGATCTCACCACTACAGGAAGTGTCCTTCACACTGATCTCACCACTACAGGAAGTGTCCTTCACACTGATCTCACCACTACAGGAAGTGTCCTTCACACTGATCTCACCACTACAGGAAGTGTCCTTCACACTGATCTCACCACTACAGGAAGTGTCCTTCACACTGATCTCACCGCTACAGGAAGTGTCCTTCACACTGATCTCACCACTACAGGAAGTGTGATTCACACTGATCTCACCACTACAGGAACAGGAAGCAGAATAGGGATGCTTCTGTAGTTGTGCCTGTTGCTATCTGAAGTGACCCCACCTACTCCTCTGGCTCAATGTGGCGTGAAATGCTTTTTTGACTTTATTTAGTTGAATTGTTTATTTATGTAAATCTATCATACAGTCAACTTGAAAATACCTTGTTGTTACTGTAACATGTCACATTTCATGGATTTCAATCAAACGTATTAAAAAAATGAAAGTACCTCTTCAGCTTTCTGTTGTCAGTCAGGTAGGGGGTGGAGGGGCCATTCCAGGTAGATACAGGGTCTGTGTCCAAGTCTGCTACTGTCTCATTCTGTGTGACTTCTCAGTGGTGGAGGTGTGTGTGTGTGCGCGTGGTGGAGGTGTGTGTGCGTGGTGGAGGTGTGCGTGTTTGCAGCATGGTGGAGGTGTGTGTGTGCATGGTGGAGGTGTGTGTGTGTGTGTGTGTGTGCATGGTGGAGGTGTGTGTGCGCATGGTGGAGGTGTGTGTTTGCATGGTGGAGGTGTGTGTATGTGTGTGTTTGCATGCATGGTGGAGGTGTGTGTGTGTGTGTGTGCATGGTGGAGGTGTGTGTTTGCATGGTGGAGGTGTGTGTGTGTGTGTGTGTGTGCATGGTGGAGGTGTGTGTTTGCATGGTGGAGGTGTGTGTGTGTACATGGTGGAGTTGTGTGTGTGTGTGTGTGTGTGTGTGTGTGTGTGTGTGTGCATGGTGGAGGTGTGTGTGTGTGCATGGTGGAGGTGTGTGTGTGTGTGTTTGCATGCATGGTGGAGGTGTGTGTGTGTGTGTGTGTGTGCATGGTGGAGGTGTGTGTTTGCATGGTGGAGGTGTGTGTGTGTGTGTGCATGTTGGAGGTGTGTGTGCATGGTGGAGGTGTGTGCGTGTGCATGTTGGAGGTGTGTGTGTGTGTGTGTGCACATGTTGGAGGTGTGTGTGTGTGTGTGTGTGTGTGCATGTTGGAGGTGTGTGTGTTTGTGCATGTGTGCACATGTTGGAGGTGTGTGTGTGTGTGTGCACATGTTGGAGGTGTGTGTGTGTGTGTGTGTGTGCATGCATGTTGGAGGTGTGTGTGTTTGTGCATGTGTGCACATGTTGGAGGTGTGTGTGTGTGCATGTGTGTGCACATGTTGGAGGTGTGTGTGTGTGTGTGTGCATGTGTGCACATGTTGGAGGTGTGTGTGTGTGTGCATGTGTGCACATGTTGGAGGTGTGTGTGTGTGTGTGTGCATGTGTGCACATGTTGGAAGTGTGTGTGCATGTTGGAGGTGTGTGTGTGCATGTTGGAGGTGTGTGTGTGTGTGTGTGTGTGCATGTGTGTGCATGTTGGAGGTGTGTGTGTGCATGTTGGAGGTGTGTGTGTGTGTGTGCATGTGTGTGCATGTTGGAGGTGTGTGTGCGCATGTTGGAGGTGTGTGTGTGCATGTTGGAGGTGTGTGTTTGTGCATGTGTGTGCATGTTGGAGGTGTGACTGCTCTGCATGGTACTTGTGTACGTGTCGTTGAATAAAGGCGTCCTCTAGATCAGGGGTCTCCACTCCTGGTCCTCGAGGGCTGCTGTCCTGAAAGTATTAGATGTTTCCCTGCTCCAGCACACCTCCACAGAACTTGATAAGGACCTGTTCATTAGAATCAGGTGTGCTGGAGCAGAGAAACATCTAAAACCTTCAGGACAGCGGCTCCCTAGGACCAGGATTGCACACTTCTGCTCTAGATGAATCAGTGTGGATGTAATGTTACTGAGGGAGGAGGTGAGGTCAGGTGGCATCAGGTGAGGTCAGGTGGCATCAGGTGAGGCCAGGTGACATCAGGTGAGGGCAGATGTGACCTGTTGTTCTCTGTTCTGCTTTACAGCTCAGTGGAAAACATCCTAAAGACCCTGGTGAAGAGCTGCAGACCGTGAGTACTGCCTCTCCCTCATCTTCAACCTCTCCTACCTCTTCTTCATCTCCATCATCTTCCTTTTCATCCCATTCTTCATCTTCTTCCTCTCCCTCCTCTCCATCCTCTCTCCTCTTCGTCCTCCCTCTCCTCTTCATCCTCTCTCTCCTCTTCATCCTCTCTCCTCTTCATCCTCTCCATCCTCTCTCTCCTCTCCATCCTCTCTCTCCTCTTCATCCTCTTCTTCATCTCCTTTCTCTCCTTCCTCTCCTTCATCTCCTTCATCCTCTTCCTCCTCTCCTCACTCTTGATAAGAGCATATCCTAACTGACTAAATGTATATTCTGAAAGCCCTTCTAGTGGTTGGTCTGCTCTGCTCTGCTTGGCATTGTGGTTTAAACTGTCTTGGTCTCCTGCTGAATGTGTACCAGGGTTCATGGTGAGACCCTGCTAGTTCACTGTTAGACACTAGCAGCTGTGTGCTGGTGTGTCATCTGGAAACCTCACAGAGCTGAACTTGGCTCTTCAGAGCAGGTCTCATCTGGACTCAGGAGAAACACAACACGTATTATTTATCCTTTAGTAAACTGTCCACAGAATTAGTGTTCGCCAGCTCTAGACTGTGTGTGTATGTGTGTGTTTACTGAGGCCTTAATCCTATTAGCTCATCTAATTGTGGCCCAAGATGGAGTTTCCTGTTCCTGAGAGGAGGAAGGTTCCACTGGTTCTCCGTACCCCTCCTCACCCCTCCACTGCCCTCCTCACCCCTCCACTGCCATTCTCACCCCTTAACTGCCCTCCTCACCCCTCATCACCCCTCCACTTCCCTCTTCATCCCTCCACTGCCATTCTCACCCAATCTCAACCCAATCTCTCTTTGAATAATAATCATATCGTTACTGTCATTATGTAAATGACAATGTTACAACAGTTAACAGTTGATGGTATTATCAGGTCAAACCCTCCTTCAGGCAGGGATGAGGACAGGGGCAGGGATGAGGACAGGGGTAGGGATGAGGACAGGGGCAGGGATGAGGACAGGGGTAGGGATGAGGACAGGGGCAGGGATGAGGAGGCCTGGGATGAGGAGGCCTGGGATGAGGACAGGGGCAGGGATGAGGACAGGGGTAGGGATGAGGACAGGGGCAGGGATGAGGAGGCCTGGGATGAGGAGGCCTGGGATGAGGACAGGGGCAGGGATGAGGACAGGGGCAGGGATGAGGACAGGGGCAGGGATGAGGACAGGGGCAGGGATGAGGAGGGCAGGGATGAGGACAGGGACAGGGATGAGGAGGGCAGGGATGAGGACAGGGGCAGGGATGAGGACAGGGGCAGGGATGAGGACAGGGGCAGGGATGAGGACAGGGGCAGGGATGAGGACAGGGGCAGGGATGAGGAGGGCTGGGATGAGGACAGGGACAGGGATGAGGACAGGGGCAGGGATGAGGACAGGGGCAGGGATGAGGACAGGGGCAGGGATGAGGACAGGGGCAGGGATGAGGACAGGGGCAGGGATGAGGACAGGGGCAGGGATGAGGACAGGGGCAGGGATGAGGACAGGGGCAGGGATGAGGACAGGGGCAGGGATGAGGAGGGCTGGGATGAGGACAGGGGTAGGGATGAGGACAGGGACAGGGATGAGGACAGGGACAGGGACAGGGATGAGGACAGGGGCAGGGATGAGGACAGGGGCAGGGATGAGGACAGGGGCAGGGATGAGGACAGGGGCAGGGATGAGGACAGGGGCAGGGATGAGGACAGGGGCAGGGATGAGAGACTGAGGGGTCTCATTAAGGGTCAGCTTCAGGGCTGGTGTGTGTTACATGGGCTGGGAGGTTCATAAGAGGCTTGACCCCTCGTGTGTCTAAGCTGTTACAGGAGAAGACAGCAGCCAGCTTACTGCTGATCAGGGAACATGACCTTTGATGCCTATCATGACCTTACCAGAGGTCTGCAGACTGCTTAGAACAGAGGCTCCATTACTTAACAACTGAAAAGGACCTTGTTTTATGCAGTGACACTCAAGACCTTATATAAGTGAATTGAAATGACCATCATGACCCAAACACTACCAATAAAACAAAACGTTTTAAACATTTACTTTTAGTCATTTATCACTCTTATCCAGAGAGACTTGCAGCAAGTACAGGGACATTCCCCCTGAGGCAAGTAGGGTGAAGTGCCTTGCCCAAGGACACAACGTCATGTTGACGCAGCTGGAAATCAAACTCACAACCTTCTGATCACTACCCCGACACTTTAACCACTCAGCCACCTGACTCCCTTAAAATGAACCTAGTTTGAACCTCCCTGAACCTCCATGACTAATAAAGAACTCTTCCTGTTATTCAGTGGTCAGCTATAGTTATGATCTACCAGGAGGAAGGGATCCCTCACTGAAATCCTTATACAGCTTTTGCCCCACTGCTAGTACATGCAGTCATTGGTTGTGGCTCAGTAGGCTCATACCAGCGTGCCCTGTGATTGGTTGTGGCTCAGTAGGCTCATACCAGCGTGCCCTGTGATTGGTTGTGGCTCAGTAGGCTCATACCAGCGTGCCCTGTGATTGGTTGTGGCTCAGTAGGCTCATACCAGCGTGCCCTGTGATTGGTTGTGGCTCAGTAGGCTCATACCAGCGTGCCCTGTGATTGGTTGTGGCTCAGTAGGCTCATACCAGCGTGCCCTGTGATTGGTTGTGGCTCAGTAGGCTCATACCAGCGTGCCCTGTGATTGGTTGTGGCTCAGTAGGCTCATACCAGCGTGCCCTGTGATTGGTTGTGGCTCAGTAGGCTCATACCAGCGTGCTCTGTGATTGGTTGTGGCTCAGTAGGCTCATACCAGCGTGCCCTGTGATTGGTTGTGGCTCAGTAGGCTCATACCAGCGTGCCCTGTGATTGGTTGTGGCTCAGTAGGCTCATACCAGCGTGCTCTGTGATTGGTTGTGGCTCAGTAGGCTCATACCAGCGTGCCCTGTGATTGGTTGTGGCTCAGTAGGCTCATACCAGCGTGCTCTGTGATTGGTTGTGGCTCAGTAGGCTCATACCAGCGTGCTCTGTGATTGGTTGTGGCTCAGTAGGCTCATACCAGCGTGCTCTGTGATTGGTTGTGGCTCAGTAGGCTCATACCAGCGTGCTCTGTGATTGGTTGTGGCTCAGTAGGCTCATACCAGCGTGCTCTGTGATTGGTTCCCTGGCAGGTACTTCCCGGTGGAAGCGACAGAGGAGATGTTGGAGGAGTGGCGGCCGCTGCTGTGTCCCTTCGACGTCACCATGCAGAGAGCCATCAGCTACCTGGAGCTCTACCTCCCCACCACCCTGCCTCCACAGCTGCACCACCGGGGCTTCAGGTACACACACACAGGGACACACACACAGGGCCAGACACACAGGGACACACACACAGGGACACACACACAGGGACACACACACAGGGACACACACACAGGGACACACACACAGGGCCAGACACACAGGGCCAGACACACACACACACAGGGCCAGACACACACACACACAGGGCTCAGACACACACACACACACACAGGGCCACACACACACACACACACAGGGCCACACACACACACACAGGGCTCAGACACACACACACACACACAGGGCTCAGACACACACACACACAGGGACACACTCACAAGGCCAGACACACACACACACACAGGGCCAGACACACACACAGGGCCAGACACACACACAGGGCCAGACACACACACAGGGCCAGACACACACACACACACACACACAGGGCTCAGACACACACACACACACACAGGGACACACACACAAGGCCAGACACACACACACACACAGGGCCAGACACACACACACACACAGGGCCAGACACACACACACACACACAGGGCCACACACACACACACACAGGGCCAGACACACACACACACAGGGCCAGACACACACACAGGGCCAGACACACACACAGGGCCAGACACACACACACACACACACACAGGGCCACACACACACACACACACAGGGCTCAGACACACACACACAGGGCCACCCACACACACACACACACAGGGTCAGACACACACACAGGGTCAGACACACACACACACACACACAGGGGCTCAGACACACACAGCTAATGTTATATTGTACTAACAGTGTATAGTGTTTACAGTTCCTATGGTAGCTAATGTTGTGTGTTTCTTGCAGGTTGTGGTTTGATGAGTTGATCAGTCTGTGGGTGGCAGTGCAGAACCTGCCTGTCTGGGAGGTGGTGAGTGTGGTTCCTCTCAGCCTTGAACCTAGAACACCCTTACACCAACCTAGAACACCCTTACACCAACCTAGAACACCCTTACACCAACCTAGAACACCCTTACACCAACCTAGAACACCCTTACACCAACCTAGAACCTGTTACTCCATATTAGAACACCCTTACACCAACCTAGAACCTGTTACATTAGACTAGAACTCTTTTATACCAGCCTAGAATTTCTAGAACCCTCTTATACAATCCTGGAACCCTCTTACACTGACCTAGAACATTCTTACACCAGCCTAGAGTCTAGAACCTCTTACACAAGTCTTTAACTCAGTTATATCAGTCTAGAACCTCTTTTATGAGTGTGTAGAACCTTCAAACCAGGTGTGTTGAAGCTCCTCATCTTGTGTCTGCAGCATCTGGTCAACCTGTTTGCTCGCCTGGCTAATGACAACATAGGCTACATAGACTGGGATCCATATATACCTAAGGTGAGCTCACACACACAGACTGAACTCTTCTGGAACCACACACACACAGACTGAACTCTTCTGGAACCACACACACAGACTGAACTCTTCTGGAACCACACACACAGACTGAACTCTACTGGAACCACACACACAGACTGAACTCTTCTGGAACCACACACACAGACTGAACTCTACTGGAACCACACACACACAGACTGAACTCTACTGGAACCACACACACACAGACTGAACTCTACTGGAACCACACACACACAGACTGAACTCTACTGGAACCACACACACACAGACTGAACTCTTCTGGAACCACACACACAGACTGAACTCTTCTGGAACCACACACACACAGACTGAACTCTACTGGAACCACACACACACAGACTGAACTCTACTGGAACCACACACACACAGACTGAACTCTACTGGAACCACACACACAGACTGAACTCTACTGGAACCACACACACAGACTGAACTCTACTGGAACCACACACACAGACTGAACTCTTCTGGAACCACACACACACAGACTGAACTCTACTGGAACCACACACACACAGACTGAACTCTACTGGAACCACACACACAGACTGAACTCTTCTGGAACCACACACACACAGACTGAACTCTTCTGGAACCACACACACACAGACTGAACTCTACTGGAACCACACACACAGACTGAACTCTACTGGAACCACACACACAGACTGAACTCTTCTGGAACCACACACACACAGACTGAACTCTACTGGAACCACACACACAGACTGAACTCTACTGGAACCACACACACAGACTGAACTCTTCTGGAACCACACACACAGACTGAACTCCAGTGGAACCACACACACAGACTGAACTCTACTGGAACCACACACACAGACTGAACTCTTCTGGAACCACACACACACAGACTGAACTCTTCTGGAACCACACACACAGACTGAACTCCAGTGGAACCACACACACAGACTGAACTCTACTGGAACCACACACACACAGACTGAACTCTTCTGGAACCACACACACAGACTGAACTCTACTGGAACCACACACACAGACTGAACTCTACTGGAACCACACACACAGACTGAACTCTACTGGAACCACACACACACTCTTTTCTCACAGAAACATGATGTATCTGTGATGTGACATGTTGTTGTGGCAGATCTTCAGGTGTGTGTTCATGTTGTTGTGGCAGATCTTCAGGTGTGTGTTCATGTTGTTGTGGCAGATCTTCAGGTGTGTGTTCATGTTGTTGTGGCAGATCTTCAGGTGTGTGTTCATGTTGTTGTGGCAGATCTTCAGGTGTGTGTGTTCATGTTGTTGTGGCAGATCTTCAGGTGTGTGTTCATGTTGTTGTGGCAGATCTTCACCAGGATCCTGCGCAGCCTCAACCTTCCTGTGGGCACCAGTCAGATGTTAGTCGCCAGATATGTGACCAACGCCTACGACATCGGCCATGTGGTGCTCTGGGTCTCCTCCCTGCTGGTGAGTCAAGCCCCTGTCCTAGCCCCTGTCCTAGTCCCTCTCCTAGCCCCTGTCCTAGTCCCTGTCCTAGCCCCTGTCCTAGCCCCTGTCCTAGCCCCTCTCCTAGTCCCTGTCCTAGCCCCTCTCCTAGTCCCTGTCCTAGTCCCTCTCCTAGCCCCTCTCCTAGTCCCTGTCCTAGCCCCTGTCCTAGCCCCTGTCCTAGCCCCTGTCCTAGCCCCTGTCCTAGCCCCTGTCCTAGTCCCTCTCCTAGTCCCTCTCCTAGCCCCTCTCCTAGTCCCTGTCCTAGCCCCTGTCCTAGCCCCTGTCCTAGCCCCTGTTCTAGTCCCTCTCCTAGTCCCTCTCCTAGCCCCTGTCCTAGTCCCTCTCCTAGCCCCTGTCCTAGCCCCTGTCCTAGTCCCTCTCCTAGTCCCTCTCCTAGCCCCTCTCCTAGTCCCTGTCCTAGCCCCTGTCCTAGCCCCTGTCCTAGCCCCTGTTCTAGTCCCTCTCCTAGTCCCTCTCCTAGTCCCTCTCCTAGCCCCTGTCCTAGTCCCTCTCCTAGCCCCTGTTCTAGCCCCTGTCCTAGTCCCTCTCCTAGCCCCTGTCCTAGTCCCTAGTCTAGGTGTTGGTAGTCCTGGTCCTCAAGGGCCACTGTCCTGAAGGTTTTAGATGTTTCCCTGCTCAAGCACCTGATTCTAATAAAGGGATGTGATCAAGGACCAGGATTGTCCACCCCTGCCCTAGCCTCTGTTCTAGCCCCACTCCCTATCTAAGATCCTATCCTAGGAATTTGAGTACAAACTTCTTTATTGTGTGTGTGTGTGTTTGTGTGTGTGCAGGGGGGCCCCAGTAAGCTGGCCCAGGCTCAACTCAGTGGCCTCTTCAACAGCATCACTTCCTTCTTCCATCCATCCAATCACGGACGCTGGCTGGTGAGGGTTTTCATGCATGTCAACACCTTGTACCTTTTCCACTGTACCAACACTGACTCCAGCTGAGATGTTATTATTCATATATTATGAAATTGTAATCCTTCAACCCTCTCCTCCTCCTGTAACCTTCCTCCTTGTCCTCCCCCTCTGTCTTCCTCTCTCCCTCCCCCCTGCCCCCCCCCCTCTCTCCCTCCCTCCCCTCCAGATGAAGCTGATGAAACTCCTCCAGAGGCTCCCAGCCAGCGTGGTGCGGCGTCTCCACAGGGAGCGCTACAGGAAGCCCACCTGGCTGACTGCGGTCCCAGACACTCACCTGCTGACAGAGCAGGACATCAGCACCTTTGTGGAGAGCATGATGCAGCCGGTGCTGCTGGCCATGTTCAGCCGGACAGGCAGCCTGGACGCAGCTCAGGCCCTGCAGAACCTGGCCCTCATGAGGCCAGAGCTGGTCATTCCTCCTGTGCTGGAGAAGTGAGTGTGTGACTGCTGTGTAACATGGTGTGTGTGTGTGTGTGTGTGTGACTGCTGTGTAACATGGTGTGTGTGGGTGTGTGACTGGTGTGTAACATGGTGTGTGTGACCGGTGTGTAACGTGGTGTGTGTGTGTGTGTGTGTGTGTGTGACCGGTGTGTAACGTGGTGTGTGTGTGTGTGTGTGACCGGTGTGTAACGTGGTGTGTGTGTGTGTGTGTGTGTGTGACCGGTGTGTAACGTGGTGTGTGTGTGACCGGTGTGTAACGTGGTGTGTGTGTGTGTGTGTGTGTGTGACCGGTGTGTAACGTGGTGTGTGTGTGTGTGTGCAGGACCTACCCTGCCATGGAGACTCTAACAGAGCCTCACCAGCTGACAGCCACGCTGAGCTGCATGATCGGTGTGGCTCGCAGCTTAGTGTCTGGAGGACCGCGTTTCCCACAAGGCCCCACTCACATGCTGCCCCTGCTCATGAGGGCCCTGCCTGGTGTCGACCCCAACGACTTCAGCAAGTGCATGGTGGGTACTGTAGTTCTGGCTGCTTGGTATGGTGCAAGATTGGGTGTGTTTCCTGACTGATGTTATCAGCCTGTTGATTGGCTGTGTGTCTGTATCCAGCCTGCTGATAGGCTGTGTGTCTGTATCCAGCCTGCTGATAGGCTGTGTGTCTGTATCCAGCCTGCTGATAGGCTGAGTGTATGATAGAGATCTAAAGACATGATGCTCTTTGTAAAAGCTCTCTCTTGTAAGTCGCTTTGGATAAAAGCGTCTGCTAAATGAATAAATGTAAATGTAAATGTTCTGTCTTTGCAGATCACATTCCAGTTCATTGCTACATTTGCAACTCTAGTGCCTTTGGTGGACTGTTCATCTGCCCAACATGAGAGGACTGACCTGACGGAGGTATCTATCTATCTGTCTGTCTATCTGTCTATGTGTCTGTCTGTCTGTCTGTTATTCATCTATCCATGTCTGCCTGCCTCTGAGTCTAATCCTCCCTCTCTCCTCCCTCTCCTCTCTCCTCCCTCTCTTCTCTCTTCTCTCCTCCCTCTCCTCTCTCCTCCCTCTCTTCTCTCTTCTCTCCTCCCTCTCCTCTCTCCTCCCTCTCCTCTCTCCTCCCTCTCTTCTCTCTTCTCTCCTCCCTCTCCTCTCTCCTCCCTCTCTTCTCTCTTCTCTCCTCCCTCTCCTCTCTCCTCCCTCTCCTCTCTCCTCCCTCTTCTCTCTTCTCTCCTCCCTCTCCTCTCTCCTCCCTCTCTTCTCTCTTCTCTCCTCCCTCTCTTCTCTCCTCTCTCCTCCCTCTCCTCTCTCCTCCCTCTCTTCTCTCTTCTCTCCTCCCTCTCCTCTCTCCTCCCTCTCCTCTCTCCTCCCTCTTCTCTCTTCTCTCCTCCCTCTCCTCTCTCCTCCCTCTCTTCTCTCTTCTCTCCTCCCTCTCTTCTCTCCTCTCTCCTCCCTCTCCTCTCTCTTCCCTCTCTTCTCTCTTCTTTCCTCCCTCTCCTCTCTCTTCCCTCTCTTCTCTCTTCTTTCCTCCCTCTCCTCTCTCCTCCCTCTCTTCTCTCCTCCCTCTCCTCTCTCCTTCTCTCCTCCCTCTCCTCTCTCCTCTCTCCTCCCTCTCCTCTCTCCTCCCTCTCTTCTCTCCTCCCTCTCCTCTCTCCTTCTCTCCTCCCTCTCCTCTCTCTTCCCTCTCTTCTCTCTTCTTTCCTCCCTCTCCTCTCTCCTCCCTCTCTTCTCTCTTCTCTCCTCCCTCTCCTCTCTCCTTCTCTCCTCCCTCTCCTCTCTCTTCTCTCCTCCCTCTCTTCTCTCCTCCCTCTCTTCTCTCCTCCCTCTCCTCTCTCCTCCCTCTCCTCTCTCCTTCTCTCCTCCCTCTCTTCTCTCTTCTCTCCTCCCTCTCCTCTCTCCTTCTCTCCTCCCTCTCTTCTCTCCTCTCTCCTTCTCTCCTTTGTCCTCCTGGGTCTCTTCTGCAGGTGGAGAGAGAAATGTGCTCTGCCTCTGCTGAGTTTGAAGACTTTGTTCTTCAGTTCATGGACAGGTAGGACTGCCTGTCTGTCTGTCTGTCAGACTGTCTGTCTGTAGGACTGCCTGTCTGTCTGTCTGTCAGACTGTCTGTCTGTAGGACTGCCTGTCTGTCTGTAGGACTGCCTGTCTGTCTGTCTGTCAGACTGTCTGTCTGTAGGACTGCCTGTCTGTCTGTAGGACTGCCTGTCTGTCTGTCAGACTGTCTGTCTGTAGGACTGCCTGTCTGTCTGTAGGACTGCCTGTCTGTCTGTAGGACTGTCTGTCAGCCTGGCTGTCTGTATGACTGCCTGTCTGTCTGTAGGACTGTCTGTCTGTCTGTAGGACTGCCTGTCTGTCTGTAGGACTGTCTGTCAGCCTGGCTGTCTGTAGGACTGCCTGTCTGTCTGTAGGGCTTTCTGTCTGTCAGCCTGTCTGTCTGTCTGTAGGGCTTTCTGTCTGTCAGCCTGTCTGTCTGTCTGTAGGGCTTTCTGTCTGTAGGACTGCCTGTCTGTCTGTAGGGCTTTCTGTCTGTCAGCCTGTCTGTCTGTCTGTAGGGCTTTCTGTCTGTCTGTAGGACTGCCTGTCTGTCTGTAGGGCTTTCTGTCTGTCAGCCTGTCTGTCTGTCTGTAGGGCTTTCTGTCTGTCAGCCTGTCTGTCTGTCTGTAGGGCTTTCTGTCTGTCTGTAGGACTGTCTGTCAGCCTGGCTGTCTGTAGGACTGCCTGTCTGTCTGTATGTAGGACTGCCTGTCTGTCTGTAGGACTGTCTGTCAGCCTGGCTGTCTGTAGGACTGCCTGTCTATCTGTAGGACTGTCTGTCAGCCTGGCTGTCTGTAGGACTGCCTGTCTGTCTGTAGGACTGTCTGTCTGTCAGCCTGGCTGTCTGTAGGACTGTCTGTCTGTATGTAGGACTGCCTGTCTGTCTGTAGGACTGTCTGTCAGCCTGGCTGTCTGTAGGACTGCCTGTCTGTCTGTATGTAGGACTGCCTGTCTGTCTGTAGGACTGTCTGTCAGCCTGTGTGTCTGTAGGACCAAGTAGCAGCTAACTGTTACTGGAGTTTGTGTGTGTGTGTGTGTGTGTGTGTGTGTGTAGGTGCTTTGCCTTGATCGACAGCAGCACCTTGGAGCAGACCAGAGAGGAGACAGAGACAGAGAAGATGACTCATGTGGAGACTCTGGTGGAGCTGGGTCTGTCCTCTACCTTCAGCACCATCCTCACTCAGTGCTCCATGGACATCTTCAAGGTAGCATCACTCTCCTGCCTCACTCTCTCTCTATCTCTCTCCTGCTCTCTCTCTCCTGCTCTCTCTCTCTCCCCTGCTCTCTCCCTCCCCTGCTCTCTCTCTATCTCTCTCCTGCTCTCTCTCTCCCTCTCCTGTTCTCTCTCTCCCTCTCCTGCTCTCTCTCCTGCTCTCTCTCCTGCTCACTCTCTATCTCTCCCCTGCTCTCTCCCCTGCTCTCTCCCCTGCTCTCTCCCTCCCCTGCTCTCTCTCTCCCTCTCCTGCTCTCTCTCTCCCTCTCCTGCTCTCTCTCCTGCTCTCTCTTCTGCTCTCTCTCTCTCTCTCTCTTCTGCTCTCTCTCTCTCCCTCTCTCTCTTCTGCTCTCTCTCTCCTGCTCTCTCTTGCTCTCTCTTCTTCTCTCTCTCTCTCTCTCTCTCTCTCTCTTTCTCTCTCTCCTGCTCTCTCTTCTTTTCTCTCTCTCTCTCTCTCCCTCTCCTGTTCTCTCTCCTGCTCTCTCTCTCCCTCTCCTGCTCTCTCTCTCTCTCTCTCTTCTGCTCTCTCTCTCTCCCTCTCTCTCTTCTGCTCTCTCTCTCCTGCTCTCTCTCGCTCTCTCTTCTTTTCTCTCTCTCTCTCTCTCCCTCTCTCTCTCTCATGTATCTCTCCTTATCTCCGTCGTTGTGTTTGTCTCTCATATTGTGGTGATCTTGTTCCCCAGGTTGCCCTTGAGAAGGTGTTTCACTTTGCCACCACCAACATGTTTGAGACTCGCGTGGCCGGCAGGATGGTGGCAGACATGTGTAGAGCAGCCTCCAAGGTAGCTCCTCACCCTCCCCTCCTCCCTGCCCGCCACCCTCCCCTCCACCCTCCCCTCCACCCAGCCCTCCACCCTGCCCTCCTCCCTGCCCTCCTCCCTGCCCTCCTCCCTGCCCTCCTCCCTGCCCTCCACCCTGCCCTCCACCCTCCCCTCCACCAAGCCCTCCTCCCTCGCCTCCTTCCTGCCCTCCTCTCTCCCCTCCACCCAGCCCTCCACCCTGCCCTCCTCTCTCCCCTCCACCCTGCCCTCCTCCCTCCCCTCCACCCTGCCCTCCTCTCTCCCCTCCACCCTGCCCTCCTCCCTCCCCTCCACCCTGCCCTCCTCTCTCCCCTCCACCCTGCCCTCCTCCCTCCCCTCCACCCTGCCCTCCTCCCTCCCCTCCACCCTGCCCTCCACCCAGCCCTCCTCCCTCCCCTCCTCCCTCCCCTCCAGCCTCCCCTCCACCCTGCCCCCCTCCTCCCTGTGATCTCCTGACCCTCTCCCTCTGTCTGTTTCAGTGTCACCCCACCGAGTCTCTCAAGCTGTTTGTGCCACACTGCTGTAACGCTATCAACCAGATAGCTGTCAGTAAGTATCTCTGTTCAACTGCACCGAGGAGGAGGGGGAGGAGGAGGGGGAGGAGGGTGGAGGAGGGGGGGGGGGAGGAGGGGGGGGGGAGGAGGGGGAGGAGGGGGAGGAGGGGGAGGAGGTGGTAGTCTAAGGAGGAGAAGGTAGTCTGAGGAGGTGGGGGTCTAAGGAGGAGGTGGGTCTAAAGAGGAGGTGTGTCTAAAGAGGAGGTGGGGGTCTAAGGAGGTGGAGGTAGTCTAAAGAGGAGGTGGGGGTCTAAAGAGGAGGTGTGTCTAAAGAGGAGGTGGGTCTAAAGAGGAGGTGGGTCTAAAGAGGAGGTGGGGGTCTAAAGAGGAGGTGTGTCTAAAGAGGAGGTGGGGGTCTAAGGAGGAGGAGGTAGTCTAAAGAGGAGGTGGGGGTCTAAAGAGGAGGTGTGTCTAAAGAGGAGGTGGGGGTCTAAAGAGGAGGTGGGTCTAAGGAGGAGGTGGGTCTAAAGAGGAGGTGGGGGTCTAAAAAGGAGGTGGGTCTAAAGAGGAGGTGGGGGTCTAAAGAGGAGGTGGGTCTAAAGAGGAGGTGGGGGTCTAAAGAGGAGGTTGGTCTAAAGAGGAGGTGGGGGTCTAAAGAGGAGGTGGGTCTAAAGAGGAGGTGGGGGTCTAAAGAGGAGGTGGGTCTAAAGAGGAGGTGGGGGGTCTAAAGAGGAGGTTGGTCTAAAGAGGAGGTGGGGGTCTAAAGAGGAGGTTGGTCTAAAGAGGAGGTGGGTCTAAAGAGGAGGTGGGTCTAAAGAGGAGGTTGGTCTAAAGAGGAGGTGGGTCTAAAGAGGAGGTGGGTCTAAAGAGGAGGTGGGTCTAAAGAGGAGGTGGGTCTAAAGAGGAGGTTGGTCTAAAGAGGAGGTGGGTCTAAGGTCTTCTGTGTTTCAGATGAAGAGGTGTTGAACGAGGAAGAGTTGGACAAGGAGCTCTTGTGGAACCTTCAGCTGCTGTCAGAGGTGAACACACACACACACGCAACAGACCACACTACACACACACACCCCACACAACACACACACCACGCAGCACACACTACACACACACACACACAGCAGACCCTTGTGTGAGTGTACCTGCTCCTCCCTAGGTGACCCGTGTGGATGGGGATAAGCTCCTCCCCTACAGCAGCCAGCTGGTGCAGGTGCTGCAGCTCAGTCTGCACCTGAAGTGTAAACAAGGCTACGCTCTGGCCTGTAACCTGCTGCATCACATCCTGCGCTCCAGCGCCCTCATCTACCCCACTGAGTACTGCAGCATCCCTGGGGGCTTCCAGGCACACTCAGCCAGCTACCTGCCCATCAAGGTACACACACACACACACACACACACAGCTGCCTGCCCATCAAGGTACACACACACACACAGCTACCTGCCCATCAAGGTACACACACACACACACACACACACACACTGCTACCTGCCCATCCAGGTACACACACACACACACACACACACACAGCTACCTGCCCATCAAGGTACACACACACACACACAGCTACCTGCCCTTCAAGGTACACACACACACACACACACACACAGCTACCTGCCCATCAAGGTACACACACACACACACACAGCTACCTGCCCATCAAGGTACACACACACACACACTATACTTGCCCATCAGTGTTCAGGACTGTGTCTTGCTGTACTAAGTTGTGTGTGTGTGTGTGTTCAGGACTGTGTCTTGCTGTACTAAGTTGTGTGTGTGTGTGTTCAGGACTGTGTCTTGCTGTACTAAGTTGTGTGTGTGTGTTCAGGACTGTGTCTTGCTGTACTAAGTTGTGTGTGTGTGTCCAGGACTGTGTCTTGCTGTACTAAGTTGTGTGTGTGTGTGTTCAGGACTGTGTCTTGCTGTACTAAGTTGTGTGTGTGTGTCCAGGACTGTGTCTGGCTGTACTAAGTTGTGTGTGTGTGTTCAGGACTGTGTCTGGCTGTACTAAGTTGTGTGTGTGTGTCCAGGACTGTGTCTTGCTGTACTAAGTTGTGTGTGTGTGTCCAGGACTGTGTCTTGCTGTACTAAGTGTGTACTACGTGTGTGTGTGTCCAGGACTGTGTCTTGCTGTACTAAGTGTGTACTACGTGTGTGTGTGTTCAGGACTGTGTCTTGCTGTACTAAGTTGTGTGTGTGTGTCCAGGACTGTGTCTGGCTGTACTAAGTTGTGTGTGTGTGTTCAGGACTGTGTCTGGCTGTACTAAGTTGTGTGTGTGTGTTCAGGACTGTGTCTTGCTGTACTAAGTTGTGTGTGTGTGTCCAGGACTGTGTCTTGCTGTACTAAGTGTGTACTACGTGTGTGTGTGTGTGTCCAGGACTGTGTCTTGCTGTACTAAGTGTGTACTACGTGTGTGTGTGTGTGTCCAGGACTGTGTCTTGCTGTACTAAGTGTGTACTACGTGTGTGTGTGTGTGTTCAGGACTGTGTCTTGCTGTACTAAGTTGTGTGTGTGTGTCCAGGACTGTGTCTTGCTGTACTAAGTGTGTACTACGTGTGTGTGTGTGTGTCCAGGACTGTGTCTTGCTGTACTAAGTGTGTACTACGTGTGTGTGTGTGTGTTCAGGACTGGGGCCGTCCAGGAGATCTATGGAACCTGCAGATCCAGTGGCATGTTCCCTGTGTGGAGGAGACGGCTTTCGTCTTCTACATCCTGGACCTCATTCTGCAGCCAGAGCTGCTCCGACTGCAGAGACACGCCCAGGGGGACCTGGACATGACCAGGTGAGGAGTGGAAAGATGAGGTGTGTAAAGGTGAGGTGTGTAAAGGAAAGATGAGGTGTGTAAAGGTGAGGTGTGTAAAGGAAAGATGAGGTGTGTAAAGGAAAGATGAGGTATGTAAAGGTGAGGTGTGTAAAGGAAAGATGAGGTGTGTAAAGGTGAGGTGTGTAAAGGTGAGGTGTGTAAAGGAAAGATGAGGTGTGTAAAGGTGAGGTGTGTAAAGGAAAGATGAGGTGTGTAAAGGAAAGATGAGGTATGTAAAGGTGAGGTGTGTAAAGGAAAGATGAGGTGTGTAAAGGTGAGGTGTGTAAAGGAAAGATGAGGTGTGTAAAGGAAAGATGAGGTGTGTAAAGGTGAGTTGTGTAAAGGTGAGGTGTGTAAAGGTGAGGTGTGTAAAGGAAAGATGAGGTGTGTAAAGGCGAGGTGTGTAAAGGAAAGATGAGGTGTGTAAAGGTGAGGTGTGTAAAGGAAAGATGAGGTGTGTAAAGGAAAGATGAGGTATGTAAAGGAAAGATGAGGTGTGTAAAGGTGAGTTGTGTAAAGGTGAGGTGTGTAAAGGAAAGATGAGGTGTGTAAAGGTGAGGTGTGTAAAGGAACGATGAGGTGTGTAAAGGTGAGGTGTGTAAAGGAAAGGTGAGGTGTGTAAAGGAAAGATGAGGTGTGTAAAGGTGAGGTGTGTAAAGGAAAGATGAGGTGTGTAAAGGAAAGATGAGGTGTGTAAAGGTGAGGTGTGTAAAGGAAAGATGAGGTGTGTAAAGGTGAGGTGTTTAAAGGAAAGATGAGGTGTGTAAAGGAAAGATGAGGTGTGTAAAGGAAAGATGAGGTGTGTAAAGGTGAGGTGTGTAAAGGAAAGGTGAGGTGTTTAAAGGTGAGGTGTGTAAAGGTGAGGTGTTTAAAGGAAAGGTGAGGTGTTTAAAGGTGAGGTGTGTAAAGGAAAGGTGAGGTGTGTAAAGGAAAGATGAGGTGTGTAAAGGTGAGGTGATGCTTGTTAAAGTGAGGTGTGTAAAGGTGAGGTGTGTAAAGGAAAGATGATGCTTGTTAAAGTGAGGTGTGTAAAGGTGAGGTGTGTAAAGGAAAGATGATGCTTGTTAAAGTGAGGTGTGTAAAGGTGAGGTGTGTAAAGGAAAGATGATGCTTGTTAAAGTGAGGTGTGTAAAGGTGAGGTGTGTAAAGGAAAGATGATGCTTGTTAAAGTGAGGTGTGTAAAGGTGAGGTGTGTAAAGGAAAGATGATGCTTGTTAAAGTGAGGTGTGTTAACCAGACCTTCTCTTCATGTTGACAGAGATGACGTCCTGCAGAGTCTAGTGATTGTGCAGCACTGCCTTCTGGGAGCGGGCAGCCTACTACCCCCACTGCAGGGCACCCCTGTACCTGACCTGTAAGTGACCAACACCCCACCCATGATACCCCACCCCTGTACCTGACCTGTAAGTGACCAACACCCCAACCTTGATACCCCACCCCTGTACCTGACCTGTAAGTGACTAACACCCCACCCATGATACCCCACCCCTATACCTGACCTGTAAGTGACTAACACCCCAACCTTGATACCCCAACCCTGTGATTCCCTAACCCTGAACCTGACCTGTAAGTACTGATTACCTGTACTATACCATCCTTCTACTACCCCAACACTGTAATACCCCAACACTGTACTAGCCCAATCCTGTACTACCCCAACACTGTGCTACCCCAACACTGTACTACCCCAACACTGTAATACCCCAACACTGTAATACCCCGACACTGTAATACCCCAATCCTGTACTACCCCAACACTGTGCTACCCCAACACTGTAATACCCCGGGTTGTCCTTGCTCTCTACCACGTGTGGTACCATGTGGATCAGTGAGCATGGTGTCAGTGAGTGTGTGTCCCCTCTCATCAGAGTCCAGAGCATGGTGAGCCTTGATGAGACGAGGCTCTTCACCGGCATGGAGTATGGTGAGTACTGTTATCACTGCCAGGGGGATAACTGTTGGTTATCATCAGCATGGGGATTATTTGGAGTTAAATCCACCATGGTGATACTCTAGGTTATAGAGTTGTCAGCATGTCGCAGACATGGTTAGTCTTGGTATTCAAGGTTTATAAAAAGGTTTATAAATATTTGTTATAAAGGGTTTTGTATGCTTTGATTAACATGTCATTACATTTTCTTTAAGGTGATGTGTTTTTAATGTGATAAAGGGCTTTATTAAGTGTTATTATATGTTATGTAGCATGCTAACCAGGTGTGTTTTGAGTGTATTGAATAGTTATCAGTGATGTTGTAAAAAGCTGTAAGCATGTAATAAAGTGTTGTAACATCAGACTTTCTCCCTCTTCAGATGAGTCCAGGGAGAACTACAGAGACGCCATCTGCAGAGTGATGAGACTGCTTCTGCGTGAGTCTCTCCTATAATCCTCCTCTCTCCTCTGTCTCCTCCTCCTCCTCTATCTCCTCCTCTGTCTCCTCCTCTGTCTCCTCCTCCCTCTGTCTCCTCCTCCCTCACCAGACTGTTGTCTGTTTTCTCAGATCACATCCTGGAGAACTCTGAGGACGACACCAAGTCTCTGTTCTCTATCATCAAGGTAGGAGATCTGAGGAGCACAGCCATGGCAACAACACACTGTCACATGCTGACATGGCAACGCTACACTGTTACCTTCCTATTTTAATCAGTAGCCATGGCAACAACACACTGTCACATGCTGACATGGCAACGCTACACTGTTACCTTCCTATTTTAATCAGTAGCCATGGCAACAGCACATTGTCACATGCTGACATGGCAACGTTACACTGTTACCTTCCTATTTTAATCAGTAGCCATGGCAACAGCACATTGTCACATGCTGACATGGCAACGTTACACTGTTACCTTTCTATTTTAATCAGTAGCCATGGCAACAGCACACTGTCACATGCTGACATGGCAACAGCACATTGTTACCTGCCTATTTAATCAGCAGCCATGTCATTGCTTTAATGTTACCTGGCTCTGTAATGTGGATGTGTTAGCTGCTACAGATCAGCCCTCTCTGTCCCACCAGATCATCAGTGACCTACTGCACTTCAAAGGCTCCCACAAACATGAGTTTGACTCTCGCTGGAAGAGCTTCAACCTGGTGAAGAAGTCCATGGAGAACAGGGTGAGTGAAGGGAGGGTGACAGGGTGAGTCCTCCAGGATCACAGGGGGTGAAGGGAGGGTGACAGGGTGAGTCCTCCAGGATCACAGGGGGTGAAGGGAGGGTGACAGGGTGAGTCCTCCAGGATCACAGGGGGTGAAGGGAGGGTGACAGGGTGAGTCCTCCAGGATCACAGGGGGTGAAGGGAGGGTGACAGGGTGAGTCCTCCAGGATCACAGGGGGTGAAGGGAGGGTGACAGGGTGAGTCCTCCAGGATCACAGGGGGTGAAGGGAGGGTGACAGGGTGAGTCCTCCAGGATCACAGGGGGTGAAGGGAGGGTGACAGGGTGAGTCCTCCAGGATCACAGGGGGTGAAGGGAGGGTGACAGGGTGAGTCCTCCAGGATCACAGGGGGTGAAGGGAGGGTGACAGGGTGAGTCCTCCAGGATCACAGGGGGGGGGGGGGGGGGGAGGGAGGGTGATAGGGTGCAAGTTGCACATCCAGAGTTCCTGATGTTTCTTCTTCTGTGGTCTGCAGCTACATGGAAGGAAACAGCACATCAGAGCCTTGCTGATTGACCGTGTCATGTTACAGCACGAGGTAGGAGCTACTGTTACACACCTGCTGCTGTTACACACATGTTACTGTTACACACCTGCTACTGTTACACACCTGCTGCTGTAACACACATGTTACTGTTACACACCTGCTATTGTTACACACCTGCTACTGTTACACACGTTACTGTTACACACCTGCTACTGTTACACACCTGCTGCTGTTACACACCTGCTACTGTTACACACCTGCTACTGTTACACACCTGCTGCTGTTACACACCTGCTGCTGTAACACACATGTTACTGTTACACACCTGCTACTGTTACACACCTGCTGCTGTTACACACCTGCTACTGTTACACACCTGCTGCTGTTACACACCTGCTACTGTTACACACCTGCTGCTGTTACACACCTGCTGCTGTTACACACCTGCTGCTGTAACACACATGTTACTGTTACACACCTGCTGCTGTTACACACCTGCTGCTGTTACACACCTGCTGCTGTTACACACATGTTACTGTTACACACCTGCTACTGTTACACACCTGCTACTCCTACACACCTGCTACTGTTACACACCTGCTACGGTTACACAACTGCTACTGTTACCCACCTGTTTCTGTTACACACCTGTTACTGTTACACACCTGCTACTGTTACACACCTGCTGCTGGTAGAAACCTGCTACTGTTACACACCTGCTGCTGTTACAAACCTGTTACTATTACAACCTGCTACTGTTACACACCTGTTTCTGTTACACACCTGCTACGATTACACACCTGCTACTGTTACCAGGGCCCTCTTCAAGTGTGTGTTTGTGTGTGTGTGTGTGTTTTCAGCTGCGTAAGCTCACAGTAGAAGGATGTCAGTACAGGAGTATCCACCAGGAGCTGATGAAGGACCTGCTGAGACTGTCTACCAGCACCTACAGTCAGGTCAGACACACACACACACACACACACAAACACACAGTCAGATCAGACACACACACACACTGTCAGGTCAGACCCACCCAGAGTATACAGAATCAGTTCATCTGTGGAGAGGCACAGAGCTGTGAGGTGTGTGTGTGAGTGTGTGTGTGTATGTGTGTGTGTGTGTTTGTGTAGCCACAGGGTTGCAAGGTGTGTGTGTGTGGGGGTGTGTGTGTGTGTGTGTGTGTGTGTGAGTGTGGGTGTGTGTGTGTAGCCACAGGGTTGTAAGGTGATGTGTGTGTGTGTGTGTGTGTGTATGTGTAGCCACAGAACAGTAACGTGATGTGTGTGTGTGTGTGTGTGTGGCCCTGCAGGTGCGTAGCCGTGCCCAGTCAGTGCTGTTCACCGCTCTTGGGACCTACAACTTCTGCTGCCGTGACCTCATCCCCCGTGTCCTGGACTTCCTGCAGCCTGCTCGCAAAGACATCAGCCAGCAGCAGTTCAAGGTACTACAGGAGGACAGGGTCAGAGAGTCAGGCATATGTGCTTATTATGGGGGTCAGATGGCTCAATGGTTAAGGCGTTGGCCTCATGATCGGAAGGTTGTGAGATCGAGCCCCGGCTGTGGCTATATGACGTTGTGTCCTTGGGCAAGGTACTTCACCCTACTTGTCTCAGGGAAAATGTCCCTGTACTTATGAATAAAATGCTAAATGAATAAATGTAAATGTTATTGAGTAATGTAGATGGTCTGTGTATGATGGTGCTAACCAGTCCTCCTAACCCCATCCAGGGTGCATTATACTGCCTGCTGGGGAGCCACTCAGGGGTGTGTCTGGCCAACCTGCATGACTGGGAGTGCATCAGTCTGACCTGGCCAGCCCTGGTGCTGTGCAGCCTCAGCCCTGCCATGTCCCTGGAGAAACCCTCCATCGTACGGCTCTTTGACGACCTGGCAGAGAAGATCCACCGGCACTACGAGACCATCGGGATCGACTTCTCTGTGAGAACATCCTGGACACACACACACACACTCACAATCTGCAGGGCTTGAAATGACGATTTTGGTCACATTCTACTGAAATGTTATCTGTAGGACCACAGTTTGATTCCAACGTCACATATCCACTTCACCTTTACATTCTGAACTTTAATGCCTATTTTGGATTGGTTCATCAGTCACAGTTTCATTGAGTTAACTAGTGTGTGAAACAGAGCAGTAACAGTAGTGGCATCACTCTCCTCCTGCATCTTTACTGCTGCTCCTAGTTTGACCAGTGGCACCAAGTTCAACAGCTGTGTGCTGACCTGACCTCTGACCTCTAGATCCCTGAAGAGTGCATTGCTGTTGCGAAGCGGCTGTTGACCTCAGGGAAGCCCCTCCCCCTGGACGCTGTGCCCTCTGAGGACGAGATGGCAGAGGGCCTGATGAGACAGCAGGCTAGGAACACTGACTCTGTCAGGTACACACACACACCACACACACACCCACACACACACCACACACCACACACTACACACACACACACACACCACACACTACACACACACACACACACCTCACACACCTCACACACACACCTCACACTACACACCACACACTACACACACACACACACACCACACACCACACACTACACACACACACACACACCACACACTACACACACACACACACACCTCACACACCTCACACACACACCACACACACACCCACACACACACCACACACCACACACTACACACACACACACACACCACACACTACACACACCTCACACACCTCACACACACACCTCACACTACACACACACCACACACACACCACACACACACACCACACACACACCTCACCTCACACACACCTCACACACTACACACACCTCACACACACCTCACACTACACACACCACACACACCTCACACACACACCTCACACACACACCTCACACACCTCACACACACCTCACACACCTCACACACACCTCACACACACCTCACACACACCACACACTCCACACAAACCATACACACCACGCACATTTCACACACACACTTTACAGACAGCCATGCAGGGCTGTGTTTAGGGTGTCAGACTGACTGCTGTGTCTCTGCAGGAGGTACGAGAGTCTGGTGATGGAGCTGCTGGACTGCCTCAGCAACAGAAACATGTAGGTCAGAGGTCATGTGGGGGTCAGGGGTCATGCTGATGCTCTGGGTCACCTGCGCTGAGTCATTGACCGAATCTGAAGGTTGTGTGTGAAAGGTCATGTCGGAAGGTATGTGGTGGTTACTATGACAACTCCTGTGTTCCAGGCCGTGGAAGTTTGAGCACATTGCCATCGGCTTCCTGTCCCTGTTGCTAAGAGACGACCACCCTCTTCCTCCCTCTGCTGTTCTCTTCTTTGTCAAGAGCCTCAACCATGACTCTCTGCTGGTCCGCAAGGTACACACACACACACACACAACCATGACTCTCTGCTGGTCCGCAAGGTACACACACACACACACACAACCATGACTCTCTGCTGGTCCGCAAGGTACACACACACACACACACAACCATGACTCTCTGCTGGTCCGCAAGGTACACACACACACACACACAACCATGACTCTCTGCTGGTCCGCAAGGTACACACACACACACACACAACCATGACTCTCTGCTGGTCCGCAAGGTACACACACACACACACACACACACAACCATGACTCTCTGCTGGTCCGCAAGGTACACACACACACACACAACCATGACTCTCTGCTGGTCCGCAAGGTACACACACACACACACACACAACCATGACTCTCTGCTGGTCCGCAAGGTACACACACACACACACACAACCATGACTCTCTGCTGGTCCGCAAGGTACACACACACACACACAACCATGACTCTCTGCTGGTCCGCAAGGTACACACACACACACACACACACAACCATGACTCTCTGCTGGTCCGCAAGGTACACACACACACACACAACCATGGTAACCCTGGGTGATCCTGCAGAGTACCTGTGTTATGAAGCTTCAGTACCTGTGTTATGAAGCTTCAGTACCTGTGTTATGAAGCTTCAGTACCTGTGTTATGAAGCTTCAGTACCTGTGTTATGAAGCTTCAGTACCTGTGTTATGAAGCTTCAGTACCTGTGTTATGAAGCTTCAGTACCTGTGTTATGAAGCTTCAGTACCTGTGTTATGAAGCTTCAGTACCTGTGTTGTTCTCCAGGTTTCCATCTCAGCTGTGGCTGGAATCATGAAGCAGCTCAAGAAACCACACAAGAAAATCCCTGTCAGTCTCCAGCAGCTCTGTAAGACTGAGTTTGAACCCTGTCTGTCTGTTCTACCTGTCTATCTGCCTGTCTATCCTGTCTGTCTGTCTACCTGTCTATCCACCTGTCTATCCTGTCTGTCTGTCTACCTGTTTATCTGCCTTTCTATCCTGTCTGTCTGTTCTACCTGTCTACCTGCCTGTCTATCCTGTCTGTCTGTTCTACCTGTCTACCTGCCTTTCTATCCTGTCTGTCTGTTCTACCTGTCTATCCTGTCTGTCTGTTCTACCTGTCTACCTGCCTGTCTATCCTGTCTGTCTGTTCTACCTGTCTATCCTGTCTGTCTGTTCTACCTGTCTACCTGCCTGTCTATCCTGTCTGTCTGTTCTACCTGTCTATCCTGTCTGTCTGTTCTACCTGTCTACCTGCCTGTCTATCCTGTCTGTCTGTTCTACCTGTCTACCTGCCTGTCTATCCTGTCTGTCTGTTCTACCTGTCTACCTGCCTTTCTATCCTGTCTGTCTGTTCTACCTGTCTATCCTGTCTGTCTGTTCTACCTGTCTACCTGCCTGTCTATCCTGTCTGTCTGTTCTACCTGTCTACCTGCCTTTCTATGCTGTCTGTCTGTTCTACCTGTCTATCCTGTCTGTCTGTTCTACCTGTCTGCCCAGCCTGTCTATCCTGTCTGTCTGTTCTACCTGTCTGCCCAGCCTGTCTATCCTGTCTCTCTGTCTGCCTGCCTTTCTATCCTGTCTGCCTATTCTACCCGTCTGTCTGCCTGCCTTTCTATCCTGTCTGTCTATTCTACCTGTCTGTCTGCCTGCCTTTCTATCCTGTCTGTCTATTCTACCTGTCTGTCTGCTCAGCCTGTCTATCCTGTCTGTCTATCCTGTCTGTCCACCTGTCTGTCTACCCTGCCTGTCTATCCTACCTGTCTGTTCTACCTGTCTGCCCAGCCTGTCTATCCTGTCTCTCTGTCTACCTGCCTTTCTATCCTGTCTGCCTATTCTACCCGTCTGTCTGCCTGCCTTTCTATCCTGTCTGTCTATTCTACCTGTCTGTCTGCTCAGCCTGTCTATCCTGTCTGTCTATTCTGTCTGTCCACCTGTCTGTCTACCCTGCCTGTCTATCCTACCTGTCTCCCCTTCCCAGTCTCCCCTGTCCCTGTCTCTCTACCTACGTGCTAACCAGCCCTGCTGTCCTCCCCAGGTGGGGTGTCCCATCCTGAGGCCCTGGTGCCTGGGGCCCTGGTGCCTGGGGCCCTGGTGCCTGGGGCCCTGGTGCCTGAGGCCCTGGTGCCTGGGGCCCTGGTGCCTGGGGCCCTGGTGCCTGGGGCCCTGGTAGCTGGGGACCGGCCTGATAACCAGTGGCTCCAGTATAACAGCAGCTCCCTGCCTCGCTGCAAGGAGGAATGGGAGAACTGTGTGTTTATAGAGAAGACACACTGGGGCTATTACAGCTGGCCCAGGTACACACACATCCTGTCCACACACACACATCCTGTCCACACACACACATCCTGTCCACACACACACATCCTGTCCACACACACACATCCTGTCCACACACACACATCCTGTCCACACACACACATCCTGTCCACACACACACATCCTGTCCACACACATGCTCGCACACACACTCTCACACATACATATCATATCTATACATTCACGTTACACACAAACTCATATGCATGTTCTCTGTGTGTGTGTGTGTTCAGGAAGCTGATGACCTACGCCCCACCAGAGGAACAACCCAAACAAGACCTGACCAGAGACCAGATGACTGAGGTATGTCACACTCACACACACTGTCACACACTTTCACACTCACACACACTCACACACACTCACACACACTCACACACTGTCACACACTGTCACACTCACACACACTGTCACACACTGTCACACTCACACACACTCACACACACTGTCACACTCACACACACTCACACACACTGTCACACTCACACACACTCACACACTGTCACACTCACACACACTCACACACACTGTCACACTCACACACACTCACACACACTGTCACACTCACACACACTGTCACACTCACACACACTGTCACAGACTCACACACACACTGTCACACACACATTTACTCACCCACCCACACACACACACATTTATACACATCATCACCCACACAAACACAAATTACTTTAGTCCCATCTACAGATCCCCCCACCACCAACAACCCCCTGAGCAACCCTCTGTGTGTGTGTGTGTGTGTGTCTCTGTGTGTGTGTGTGTCTCTCTCTCTGTGTGTGTGTGTGTCTCCTAGAGTGAACAGATCATTTATGACCACTTCTCTGAGCCTCTGTTCATCAAGCAGCTCATAGAGTTCCTGTCTCTGGAGGACCGCAAGGGCAAAGACAAGTTCAGCCCCCGCCGCTTCTGTCTGTTCAAGGTAGGTCACTCACACACACTCTGACACACTCACACACAGTCTGACACACTCACACACAGTCTGACACACTCACACACAGTCTGACACACTCACACACAGTCTGACACACTCACACACAGTCTGACACACTCACACACAGTCTGACACACTCACACACAGTCTGACACACTCACACACAGTCTGACACACTCACACACAGTCTGACACACTCACACACACTCTGACACACTCACACACAGTCTGACACACTCACACACAGTCTGACACACTCACACACAGTCTGACACACTCACACACAGTCTGACACACTCACACACAGTCTGACACACTCACACACAGTCTGACACACTCACACACACTCTGACACACTCACACACAGTCTGACACACTCACACACACTCTGACACACTCACACACAGTGTGACACACTCACACACAGTGTGACACACTCTGACACACTCACACACAGTCTGACACACTCACACACACTCTGATACACTCACACACACTCTGACACACTCACACACAGTCTGACACACTCACACACACTCTGACACACTCACACACAGTGTGACACACTCACACACAGTGTGACACACTCTGATACACTCACACACACTCTGACACCCTCACACACATTCTGACACACTCACACACACTCTGACACACTCACACACACTCTGACACACTCACACACACTCTGACACACTCACACACACTCTGACACACTCACACACCGTGTGACACACTCACACACACACTCTGACACACTCACACACCGTGTGACACACTCACATACACACTAAGTAAACTTCTGTAACTACTCCTAACTCTCCCTCCCCCTCCTCTCCCTCCTCCTCCCCCTCCATCTCCTCCCTCTCCTCCCCCGCTCCTCCTACCTCTCCTTTCCGCTCCTCCTCCCTCTCCTCCCCCCCCCCCCTCCAGGGTTTGTTCAGGAACTTTGGTGACAGCTTCCTGCCGCTCCTGAAGCCTCACCTGCAGAGTCTGGTGTGTGACTCTCATGAGAGCAAGCAGCGCTGTGTGGCTGAGATCATCTCAGGGCTCATCAGAGGCAGCAAGCACTGGCGCTACGACAAGGTAGCACACACACACACACACACACACTGGAGCTACAAGGTAACACACACTGGAGCTACAAGGTAGCACACACACACACACACACACACTGGAGCTACAAGGTAACACACACTGGAGCTACAAGGTAGCACACACACACACATACACACACACACACACACACACACTGACTGTGACTCCTAACAGGTGGAGTCCCTATGGGAGCTGCTCAGTCCACTGCTCCGCACCGCCCTCAACAACATCACCATAGAAACCTACGCTGACTGGGGGACATGCATCGCCACTGCCTGCGTAAGAGAGAGGGGAGGGGAGGGAGAGAGGGAGGGACGGAGGGAAGAAGGAGGCAGGGAGGAGTGGAGGGAGGAGGGGAGGGAGGGAAGAGGGGAGGAAAGAGGGGAGGGAGGGAGGAGGGGAGGGGGAGGAGGGGGGGGAAGAGGGGAGGGAAGGAGGGAAGAGGGGAAGAAAGAGAGGAGGGAAGGAGGGAGGGAGGGAGGGAGTGGAGGGAGTGTGAGGGGGAAGAGGGGAGGAAAGAGGGGAGGGAGGGAGGGAAAATAGACTAAAAGGTGGACAGAGAGATAAATATGTAGGTAAGTTCCATGTAGGGTGTGTGTTCCCAGAAAGTTGTGTTGACGTTTGTGTGTATTTTTGTGCGTGTGTGTTTGTGTGTGTTACAGGAGAGCAGAGACCCCAGGAAGCTGCACTGGCTGTTTGAGCTGCTGATGGAATCTCCTGTCAATGGAGAGGGTGGCTCCTTCGTGGATGCCTGGTGAGTATCAGCTGCATGTGTAACTGTGTTAGTGCTGGATGGTAACTGTGTTAGTACTGGATGGTAACTGTGTTAGTACTGGATGATAACTGTGTTAGTACTGGATGGTAACTGTGTTAGTACTGGATGGTAACTGTATTAGTACTGGATGGTAACTGTGTTAGTACTGGATG
>CM059321.1:17435851-17439677 GCA_030340685.1 Protosalanx chinensis
GCGATTCATAGGGATGGATGGATGGAGGGATGGATGGAGGGATGGAGGGATGGAGGAGGGAGGGATGGTCGGATGGTCTCTCTCCAGTCCTCTACTGTATAACTGCTTACAGCCATGGGAAATGCTAGCAGTCATTAGGGTTGGGGATCATTTCCATCCATATCCATTCAGATTCTGGTATTCCAATCTGGTTCGAGTCGAATCTTGGTTGCGACTCCAATCATTGTTTGAGAGGAGAAAAAAAATCATTCATAAAGACTGAATTATCTTCTGCCATATTAGAACGTAAAAACAGGAGTTGCCAGAAGTTTGTCTGAGGTGACAGAAATCCTACTTAATATTTGTCTTATTTCATCACAAAATATCTTGGAACTCTCCAGTTAATTCGTTTGAGTAGTCACTCCATCCCCCTCTCCATCCCTTTCTCTCTATCACTCTATCCCTCTCTCTCTCTCTCTCTCTCATCCCTCTCTCTCTCTCTCCATCCCTCTCTCTCTCTCTCTCTCTCTCTCTCTCCATCCCTCTCTCTCTCTCTCTCTCTCTCTCTCCCCATCCCTCTCTCTCTCCATCCCTCTCTCTCTCTCTCTCTCTCTCTCCATCCCTCTCTCTCTCTCCATCCCTCTCTCTCTCTCTCCATCCCTCTCTCTCTCTCTCCATCCCTCTCTCTCTCTCCATCCCTCTCTCTCTCCATCCCTCCCTCTCTCTCCCATCCCTCTCTCTCTCTCCATCCCTCTCTCTCTCTCTCTCCATCCCTCTCTCTCTCTCTCTCCATCCCTCTCTCTCTCTCCATCCCTCTCTTTCTCTCTCTCTCCATCCCTCTCTCTCTCCATCCCTCTCTCCATCCCTCTCTCTCTCTCCATCCCTCTCTCCATCCATTTATCTCCATCACTCTATCCCCCTCTCCATCCCTTTCTCTCCTATCACTCTATCCCTCTCTCTCTCACTCCATCCCTCTCTCCATCCCTTTCTCTCTATCACTCCATCCTCTCTCCATCCCTTTCTCTCTATCACTCCATCCCTCTCTCCATCCCTTTCTCTCTATCACTCCATCCCTCTCTCTCTCTCCATCCCTCTCTCCATCCTTCTAAACCTCTCCTCACTCCATCCTTGTTTTACCCTCCCACCCTGTCTGCCTGTCTTCATATGTCCATGCTGCATGTCCAGTCCTGGAGGATGGTAACTCTAGATGGTCTCCCCCCCCAGGTGAGGGAGATGGCTGCCACCACGCTGAGTGGCTTCCTGCAAGTGTAAACTTCCTGTCCATGGACGCCTCCATGCAGAGCCACTTTGAGGAGCTGTGTAGGACCAGACTGCCCAGGAACAGAAGGAGAGAGCTGGGCTCTGCAGCGGACAACATCCCCTCTGGAGGTACAGCCCCTCCCCTCTGGAGGTACAGCCCCTCCCCTCTGGAGGTACAGCTCCTCCCCTCTGGAGGTACAGCCCTCCCCTCTGGAGGTACAGCTCCTCCCCTCTGGAGGTACAGCTCCTCCCCTCTGGAGGTTACAGCTCCTCCCCTCTGGAGGTACAGCTCCTCCCCTCTGGAGGTACAGCCCCTCCCCTCTGGAGGTACAGCTCCTCCCCTCTGGAGGTACAGCCCCTCCCCTCTGGAGGTACAGCTCCTCCCCTCTGGAGGTACAGCTCCTCCCCTCTGGAGGTACAGCTCCTCCCCTCTGGAGGTACAGCTCCTCCCCTCTGGAGGTACAGCCCCTCCCCTCTGGAGGTACAGCTCCTCCCCTCTGGAGGTACAGCTCCTCCCCTCTGGAGGTACAGCTCCTCCCCTCTGGAGGTACAGCTCCTCCCCTCTGGAGGTACAGCCCCTCCCCTCTGGAGGTACAGCTCCTCCCCTCTGGAGGTACAGCCCCTCCCCTCTGGAGGTACAGCTCCTCCCCTCTGGAGGTACAGCTCCTCCCCTCTGGAGGTACAGCTCCTCCCCTCTGGAGGTACAGCCCCTCCCCTCTGGAGGTACAGCTCCTCCCCTCTGGAGGTACAGCTCCTCCCCTCTGGAGGTACAGCTCCTCCCCTCTGGAGGTACAGCTCCTCCCCTCTGGAGGTACAGCCCCTCCCCTCTGGAGGTACAGCCCCTCCCCTCTGGAGGTACAGCTCCTCCCCTCTGGAGGTACAGCTCCTCCCCTCTGGAGGTACAGCTCCTCCTCTCCTGGTCAGGAACAAGATTGGTCTCTACAGGGACCAGGTTAATGACATCACTATACTGCAGGTGTCCAGGCAGGAGACATGAATGCTTTTACTTTGCTAATCCACATCGTGTGTGTGTGTGTGTGCGCGCGCTGCAGACCTGGTGAGGCGTCATGCAGGTGTCCTGGGCCTCAGTGCCTGTGTCCTCTCCTCTCCTTATGATGTCCCAACATGGATGCCTCAGCTGCTCATGGACCTGAGCGCTCACCTCAACGACACACAGCCCATAGAGGTACACACACGCACACACACACACCACACACAGCCCATAGAGGTACACACACACACAGACAGCCCATAGAGGTACACGCACACACACACACACACAGCCCATAGAGGTACACACACACACACACACAGCCCATAGAGGTACACACACACACACACACACAGCCCATAGAGGTACACACACACACACAGACAGCCCATAGAGGTACACACATCTACCTTCCTCTCCCCCCTCTCCTCTTCTCCCCTCCTCTACCCTCCTCTCCCCCTCTTCCCCTCTTCTCCCCTCCTCTCCCCTCCTCTCCCCTCCTCTCCCCTCCTCTCCCCTCCTCTCCCCTCCTCTTCCCCCTCCTCTCCCTCCTCTCCCCTCCTCTCCCCTCCTCTCCCCTCCTCTACCCTCCTCTCCCTCCTCTCCCCCTCCTCTCCCCTCCTCTCCCCTCCTCTCCCTCCTCTCCCCCTCCTCTTCCCCCTCCTCTCCCCTCCTCTCCCCTCCTCTACCCTCCTCTACCCTCCTCTCCCCTCCTCTACCCTCCTCTCCCCCTCCTCTCCCCCTCCTCTCCCCTCCTCTACCCTCCTCTCCCCTCCTCTCCCCCTCCTCTCCCCTCCTCTCCCCTCCTCTCCCCTCCTCTCCCCTCCTCTACCTCCTCTCCCCTCCTCTCCCCCTCCTCTCCCCTCCTCTCCCCTCCTCTCCCCTCCTCTCCCCCTCCTCTCCCCTCCTCTCCCCTCCTCTCCCCTCCTCTACCCTCCTCTCCCCTCCTCTCCCCCCTCTCCTTCTCTCACCCTCTTCTCTCTCTCTCCCTGCAGATGACAGTGAAGAAGACTCTGTCTAACTTCCGCAGGACTCACCATGACAACTGGCAGGAGCACAAACAGCAGTTCACTGATGACCAGCTGCTGGTGCTGACTGACCTGCTGGTATCTCCCTGCTACTACGCCTAGACAGGTACACACACACACATGCAGACACACACACACACACATGCAGACACACACACACACACACACACACACACAGACCTGCTGGTGTCTCCCTGCTACTACGCTTAGACAAGTACACACACACACTCACACACACTCACACACACACACACAGAGTGCTGACTGGAGCCTGGAGGGGAGGCTGTTAGCCTGGAGGCCAGAGATGCTGCAGCAAGCCAGAAGCAACAACACCTGCTGGTCTCTACTGGTCTCTACTGGACTAAGCTGATCTAATATGGTCTTTGCTGGTCTCTGCTGGTCTAATATGGTTCCTGCTGGTCTAATATGGTATCTGCTGGTCTCTACTGGTCTAGTATGGATCCTGCTGGTCTCTACTGGTGTAATATGGTATCTGCTGGTCTGAGACCCTAGACAGAGACAGTGGCAGGAGAGGTTAAGGTTAGGAGAACTTAAATAAAGAGTTGTG
>CM059321.1:17440177-17445177 GCA_030340685.1 Protosalanx chinensis
GTGTACTGACCTGTCTGTCTGCAGTAGTGATGTACAGTGTGTACTGACCTGTCTGTCTGCAGTGGTGATGTACAGTGTGTACTGACCTGTCTGTCTGCAGTAGTGATGTACAGTGTGTACTGACCTGTCTGTCTGCAGTGGTGATGTACAGTGTGTACTGACCTGTCTGTCTGCAGTAGTGATGTACAGTGTGTGTACTGACCTGTCTGTCTGCAGTGGTGATGTACAGTGTGTACTGACCTGTCTGTCTGCAGTAGTGATGTACAGGTGTGTGTACTGACCTTGTCTGTCTGCAGTAGTGATGTACAGTGTGTACTGACCTGTCTGTCTGCAGTAGTGATGTACAGTGTGTGTACTGACCTGTCTGTCTGCAGTAGTGATGTACAGTGTGTACTGACCTGTCTGTCTGACGTAGTGATGTACAGTGTGTACTGACCTGTCTGTCTGCAGTAGTGATGTACAGTGTGTGTACTGACCTGTCTGTCTGCAGTGGAGATGTACTGACCTGTCCTGTATCTTTCTCCTCATGATACTGTCTCACATGTTGCCATGGCACACCTCATACGTCCAGTACGACTCGATCTGCACAACGACAGGTGTCAGCGTGTTAGGAGAGAGACAGGTATGCAGTGAGGCAGGTGTAGAGAGTGAGACAGGTGTAGAGAGTGAGCCAGGTGTAGAGAGTGAGACAGGTGTAGAGAGTGAGCCAGGTGTAGAGAGTGAGCCAGGTGTAGAGAGTGAGACAGGTATGGAGAGTGAGACAGGTATGGAGAGTGAGACAGGTATGGAGAGTGAGACAGGTATGGAGAGTGAGACAGGTATGGAGAGTGAGACAGGTATGGAGAGTGAGACAGGTATGGGGAGTGAGACAGGTATGGAGAGTGAGACAGGTTTTCCTCACCCTGTATGAACAGCTGCTCTGCTTGAAGAGAGGCTCCAGGAGAGCACTGGGACTGGGACCTGTGTAATCCCTCTCTTCATCCTGGGACAGAACACACACACACACACACACACACAGAGAGACACACACAGAGAGAGACACAGACACACACACACAGAGAGAGAGACACAGCGACACACACAGAGAGACACACACAGAGAGAGACACAGACACACACACACAGAGAGAGAGACACAGCGACACACACAGACACACACACACAGACACACACACAGAGAGAGACACAGACACACACAGAGAGAGAGACACACACACACACAGACACACAGAGACACAGAGACACACAGACAGAGACACACACAGACACACACACAGAGACACACAGAGACACAGACACACACACACAGAGACACACACACACAGAGACACACAGAGACACAGACACACACACACACACACACACAGAGACACAGAGACACACAGAGACACAGACACACACAGAGAGACACACACAGAGAGAGACACACAGCGAGACACAGAGAGACACAGCGACACACACACACAGACACAGACACACACACACAGACATAGAGACTCAGACACACACACACACAGAGACACAGTGACAAACACACAAACACACACACACACACACAAAGACACACACACAGGCACACAGAGAGACACAGACAGACACAGACACACACACACACACAAAGACATGAGATGTTTTGAACATGTTGAGATGGAGATCATCTCTTATCTGCATCATCATTACAGTGCGCAGCTGTTCAGGATAAACAGTTTTACCTCATCTCCATTAGGACAGCGAGGGCAGGAGACATTTATATTTCTCTTTCTCCGCTGTTGTCATGATGACAAAGTCCTCATCTTTATAAAGCGCACCCGATGATGGCTATCAAGAGAAACAGGGGATTATCCTCAGTCGTTATTTAATAACTGGAAGCATGTTTATCCAGTAACCATCACTAACCAGGGTGAACTCTGACCCCGGCCAGCTGATTTTAAAGGGGACTTCATCAGTGAAGATGTGGCCCCCTCCTCCTCCTCCTCCTCCTTCTCCTCGGTTAGCGGACACACCGCTGCACACCTCCACTAGACCGCCCACCAGCATGAACAGCAGCCGCTCCATCTCAGCCTGGATCAGTCAGTCTCCATGAACGGTCCTCCAACACACACAACTCAGCTGGAAACACGGAAGCGGAAGGGATTCAGCCACCTGCCACGTCTTCATCCGGTTTGGGAAGGTTCCAGTTTTGGAGATAGAAAGTACAACACCGTCATCTGGTGGAAACAAATGGTACTGTATACACCTCTGTAACGCTTCATGCAATATTAATCCACTTTGTATTCATACTCAGAGACAAACTCTTAGAAATGATAACACAAATAGCTGAACATCCCTACATAAACATTCTCTGATGTTAAACAGTTGTCAAGCAGCTAAGATCTCTGAGAGTCAGATGGCTCAGCGACATTGACCTCATGATTGGAAGGTTGTGAGTTCGAACCCCGGTTGTAGCTATGTGGTGTTGTGTCCTTGGGCAAGGCACTTCACCCTACTTGCCTCAGGGAGAATGTCCCTGTACTCACTGTAAGTTACTTTGGATAAAAGCTTCTGTTAAATGAGGATTTATCTATTTAATATCTCTGTGATCTCTTAGCCTGGATAGGTCCAGTCCTGTTGACTTGGGAGCCCCAGGCGTGGGTTAGGACCAAACCAGAGAACCTGTCCTGATCAAGGTCCAGACACCAGTGGAGGACCCAGCAGGTTTTAGGACCCTGAAGGAAAACAAGTGACCCACCACCAACAATACAAACCCTCTGAAAAACACGTGAGTGGAGACACACAAAAGGCTTTTATGTTGTCCAAACAAGCAAACAACCTGTTCTAGATCTGAACACACTGTTCACAAATATGCACCAGATTATTTTAATGGTATCTGGCCTAATTCCACAACATTTATACATAGTAACAGGAATAAATAGTGGTTGTGTGGTTAAAAGTTTTATTCATATAAAAACAACTAATGCTTACTCTCCAGGAATTATAATTATAGTCACCAGATAATGGGACTAGTTCAAAATGTAGATAATTGTTCTTATTCTTTAGTGTCTAAAAACAATATAAAGACACTGAATGGTTTGAAGTCAGTAAACACCAGGAGTCCTGTGGGCAGCTGGGCAGCCACAAGATCACCCTCACAATTTACACAGAAATGTGGACACTCTAGTTAATACTAATAGGCCAACTTGCACATATTTTAAGGCAACAGGTAAAAGGCTGAATTTCCAGAGTCAGTCCTATCCTGATATTAGGATACAAAGAGCCTGTAGAACAATTACATTGATCAGGTTCTCTGCATCACTCACACTAGACATAAAAGTACCCATAGCAAAACAACATAATGCTCTGTTTAGTCCTATGGGACTGAGGACACTAATTTGATGTGAAGCCTCTGCAATATAGGGTGCAAGAACTTGGCAAAGATGAGCAATTCACTTTGCTGTGCATCTATATCTTTCATAAAGATCCTCATCTGGGAATGCCAGAGGGTTTTGTTAGTTTCTAAACATTCTGGACGATCTGAGCGCACCTCTCACTATAAGAGCACCAAGGTCCAGAATGATGACACCATTATAATCTAGAATGACTGGGAATGGGTGGTGCTTCATCAACAGTACAACAAATAGTTTTATCCACAGCAATTTACAGTAAGTAAATTCTTACTTAGAGATTCCCCCTGAGGCATGTAGGATGAAGTGTCTTCCACAAAGACACAACTTCATGTCCAGAATTTAAACCAGGAACCTAATCTAATTACTAGCCCAACTGCCTTACCGCTCAGCCACCTGACTATTGTATCTCAAAATGACCTGTGACCTGTGACCATCATTAGTGAGGCCTCTCCTGGCAGAGACCAGGAGCTGGTTGTTGTTTAGGGATGACCCTTGACCTTTCTGTAATACAACAATCCATGTTGTCCATCCTCTCATCGATCATGTCCCTCCTGACTAACATATTCATCTTTAGCTACAGTACATAATAACAAAATAATACGTTATTCCCTCTCCTGCCCCAGATTTACAATTTTAAACCTATTCTTTGCTGATCGACAATATGTGTGAAACTTCCTGAAACCATCAGCAACCATGTGAGAGACTCCTGGTAGAATGTTCTAACACCAGGTGGAGCTGTTGGTATGTCTGAGGAGGAGAGGAGGAGAGAGGAGGAGAGAGAGAGAGGAGAAGAGGAGAGGAGAACAGAGGAAAGGAGGAGGAGAGGAGAGAGAAGAGAGAGAAGAGAAGAGAACAGAGGAGAGAGAGGAGGAGAGAAGAGAGAGAGAAGATAGAGAGGAGAGAGAGAGAACAGAGGAGAGAGAGGAGGAGAGAAGAGAGAGAAGAGAGAGAGGAGAGAGGAGGAGAGAAAGAGGAGGAGAGAGGAGGAGAAAGAGAGGAGAAGAGGAGAGGAGAACAGAGGAAAGGAGGAGGAGAGGAGAGAGAAGAGAGAGAAGAGAGAGAACAGAGGAGAGAGAGGAGGAGAGAAGAGAGAGAGAAGATAGAGAGGAGAGAGAGAGAAGAGAGGAGAGAGAGGAGGAGAGAAGAGAGAGAAGAGAGAGAGGAGAGAGGAGGAGAGAAAGAGGAGAGAGAGGAGAGAGAAGAGAGGAGGAGAACAGAGGAGAAGAGAGAGGAGGAGAGGAGAACAGAGGAGAAGAGAGAGAGGAGAGGAGAGAGAGAGAGGAGAGAGATAAGGGAGAAGAGAGGAGGAGAGAGGAGGAGAGAGATAAGGGAGAAGAGAGAGGAGAGAGAGAGAAGAGAGGAGAAGAGAGAGGAGAACAGAGGAGAAGAGAGGAGAAGAGAGTAGGCGAGAAGGAAAGGAAGAGAGAGATCAGAGAAGAGGAGAGGAGAGAGAAGAGAGGAGGAGAGAAGAGAGAGAAGAGAGAGAAGAGAGGAGGAGAGGAGAAGAGAGAGAAGAGAGAGAAGAGAGGAGGAGAGGAGGAGAGGAGAAGAGAGGAGAATAGAGAGAGGAGAGAGAAGAGAGGAGGAGAGAGGAGAGAGAGGAGAGAGGAGAACAGAG
>CM059321.1:17450177-17555177 GCA_030340685.1 Protosalanx chinensis
GTGTTACTGGACTGACTCCTGCCTGGTCTCTAGAGGCAGTGTGTTACTGGACTGACTCCTGCCTGGACTCTAGAGGCAGTGTGTTACTGGACTGACTCCTGCCTGGTCTCTAGAGGCAGTGTGTTACTGGACTGACTCCTGCCTAGACTCTAGAGGCAGTGTGTTACTGGACTGACTCCTGCCTGGACTCTAGAGGCAGTGTGGTTACTGGACTGACTCCTGCCTGGTCTCTAGAGGCAGTGTGTTACTGGACTGACTCCTGCCTGGTCTCTAGAGGCAGTGTGTTACTGGACTGACTCCTGCCTGGTCTCTAGAGGCAGTGTGTTACTGGACTGACTCCTGCCTGGTCTCTAGAGGCAGTGTGTTACTGACTGACTCCTGCCTGGTCTCTAGATGCAGTGTGTTACTGGACTGACTCCTGCTGGTCTCTAGAGGCAGTGTGTTACTGGACTGACTCCTGCCTGGTCTCTAGAGGCAGTGTGTTACTGGACTGACTCCTGCCTGGACTCTAGAGGGCAGTGTGTTACTGGACTGACTCCTGCCTGGACTCTAGAGGCAGTGTGTTACTGGACTGACTCCTGCCTGGTCTCTAGAGGCAGTGTGTTACTGGACTGACTCCTGCCTGGACTCTAGAGGCAGTGTGTTACTGGACTGACTCCTGCCTGGACTCTAGAGGCAGTGTGTTACTGGACTGACTCCTGCCTGGACTCTAGAGGCAGTGTGTTACTGGACTGACTCCTGCCTGGACTCTAGAGGCAGTGTGTTACTGGACTGACTCCTGCCTGGACTCTAGAGGCAGTGTGTTACTGGACTGACTCCTGCCTGGTCTCTAGAGGCAGTGTGTTACTGGACTGACTCCTGCCTGGTCTCTAGAGGCAGTGTGTTACTGGACTGACTCCTGCCTGGTCTCTAGAGGCAGTGTGTTACTGGACTGACTCCTGCCTGGTCTCTAGAGGCAGTGTGTTACTGGACTGACTCCTGCCTGGTCTCTAGAGGCAGTGTGTTACTGGACTGACTCCTGCCTGGTCTCTAGAGGCAGTGTGTTACTGGACTGACTCCTGCCTGGACTCTAGAGGCAGTGTGTTACTGGACTGACTCCTGCCTGGTCTCTAGAGGCAGTGTGTTACTGGACTGACTCCTGCCTGGTCTCTAGAGGCAGTGTGTTACTGGACTGACTCCTGCCTGGTCTCTAGAGGCAGTGTGTTACTGGACTGACTCCTGCCTGGTCTCTAGAGGCAGTGTGTTACTGGACTGACTCCTGCCTGGTCTCTAGAGGCAGTGTGTTACTGGGACTGACTCCTGCCTGGACTCTAGAGGCAGTGTGTTACTGGACTGACTCCTGCCTGGTCTCTAGAGGCAGTGTGTTACTGGACTGACTCTTGCCTGGACTCTAGAGGCAGTGTGTTACTGGTCTTGATGAAGCAGAGATGTGACAGGCTGAGGGGGCTACTCTTTAGCTGTGCTCAGCAAACATCATGTGTGTGTGATGTTGTTGTTGTTGTTGTTGTGTGTGTGTGTGTGTGTATGTGTATGTCAGTCTACCTTAACCCCTTCCATCCAGCCTCCATCCAGCCTCCACCTAGCCTCCATCCACCCAAACAGTCTCGATCCATCTATCTATCCAGCTGGCTGATAGAACAGAGAGAGAGAGGGAGAAGACAGGGGCTAGGCCCTAGGGTGAGGGAGAGAGAAAGCGGGGGGGGGTAGGGGGAGAGAGAGAGAGAGAGAGAGAGAGAGAGGGAGGAAGAGGGAGAAGACAGGGGCTAGGCCCTACGGTGAGGGAGAGAGAAAGCGGGGGGGTAGGGGGAGAGCGAGAGAGAGAGGGAGGAAGAGAGAGATAGTGACATAGACTGACTTGTCCAAAGCCATCACCATTACTTTCTCTTTAATACAACATGAAAGCTGTGAACTTTTGAGGAGAACGTGTGTGTTTCCTCATGATGCAGTACATGAATATTCATCCCTTCATCTCATGATGCAGCACATGAAGATATGAATCCCTTCATCTCATTATGCAGTACATGATATAACTGGGTAGTGGACATGCAGTGTGTGTGTATGGACATGTGTGTGTGAGAGACTTTCCAAGATGGAGCCTGTCCTTTCTGCTGTCCTGTCCTCTGTCCTGTCCTCTGTCCTGTCCTCTGTCCTGTCCTCTGTCCTGTCCTCTGTCCTCCTGTCCTTTGTCCAGTCCTCTGTCCTGTCCTCTGTCCTGTCCTCTGTCCTGTCCTGTCCTCTGTCCTCCTGTCCTTTGTCAGTCCTCTGTCCTGTCCTCTGTCCTGTCCTCTGTCCTGTCCTCTGTCCTGTCCTGTCCTCTGTCCTGTCCTGTCCTCTGTCCTCTGTCCTGTCCTCTGTCCTGTCCTCTGTCCTGTCCTGTCCTCTGTCCTCTGTCCTGTCCTCTGTCCTTTGCCCTCTATTCTCTGTCCTGTCATCTGTCCTCTGTCCTCGTCTTCTGTCCTCTGTCCTTTGTCCTGTCCTCGTCTTCTGCCCTCCTCCTAATCTTCCTCTTCTTTTTTCAGTTAGTTGACTTCCTACCTGAGTCAGCAGTGTGACGCTGGCCAGCTGTCTAGACATTCCTCATGTGAAAAACTACAAGTTTACTTTGTCCAACATCTAGTCATGCATGTCACATGACATCATAAACAACCTTTCCCAGCTGTTGAGTCCTGACTGGCTGCCAAAGCAGTGTTTACATTAATGAAAAAGCCATGTACATGTACCATGGTCCAGAAGCCATGTTGTTATGCTGTGGAGTGACATGATAGTTTCCCTGGGTTACACACACACACACACACACACACACCATGTTCTACCCATGCTGTGGCAGAGATGGATAACATGGTGCATCCTCACACACAGACACACACAGACTCACACACAAGGGGGGGTGGAGGTGAGGGTAGAGGGGAAGGGGTAGAGAGGGGGAGAGGTGGGGGGAAGGGAGAGGGGGGAGAGGTGGGGGGCAGCTCCTGCAGGAAAGCAGCGAAGCTGAAGAATTAGGACATCAGAAGGACCAACACACGTGTGTGTGACTGTGTGTGTGTGTGTGTGACTGTGTGTGTGTGACTGTATGTGTGTGACCAGGGAGATGTTGTAGTGTACATACCTTGAGCCCTGAGGCCAAACTGGTGAACAGATTAACCCCCCATCTCCCTCCTCTCTCTCTAACCACCTCCCTGTCTCCCTCTCTGTCTCCCTCTCTGTCTCCCTCTCTGTCTCTCCCTCCTGTCTCCCTCTCTGTCTCTCCCTCTCTGTCTCCCTCTCTGTCTCTCCCTCTCTGTCTCTCCCTCTCTGTCTCCCTCTGTCTCTCCCTCTCTGTCTCCCTCTCTGTCTCCCTCTCTGTCTCCCTCTCTGTCTCTCCCTCTCTGTCTCTCCCTCTCTGTCTCCCTCTCTGTCTCCCTCTCTGTCTCCCTCTCTGTCTCTCCCTCTCTGTCTCTCTCTCTCTAACCACCTCCATCTCTCCTTCTCCCCTCTTTTCTATTTTGCAACATTCTAGTAATCAGAGCAGAACAATATCACATGACCTTTTTAGTGTTAACAGTCTCCAAAACGTGTCTTGATAAAACAGATGGCCTTCCCTCCAGCAAAGACTAACCCAACCCTCACCCCAACCCTCACCCCAACCCTCACCCCAACCCTCACCCCAACCCTCACCCCAACCCTCACCCCAACCCTCACCCCAACCCTCACCCCAACTCTCACCCTCACTCTCACCCCAACTCTCACCCCAACCCTCACCCCAACCCTCACCCCAACCCTCACCCCAACTCTCACCCTCACTCTCACCCCAACTCTCACCCCAACCCTCACCCCAACCCTCACCCCAACCCTCACCCCAACCCTCACCCCAACCCTCACCCCAACCCTCACCCCAACCCTCACCCCAACTCTCACCCTCACTCTCACCCCAACTCTCACCCCAACCCTCACCCCAACCCTCACCCCAACCCTCACCCCAACCCTCACCCCAACTCTCACCCTCACTCTCACCCCAACTCTCACCCTCACCCTCACCTCTACTGTCACCCTCACCCTTAACCCAACCCTCACCCTTAACACAACCCTCACCCTCACTCTCACTCACACCCCAACTCTCACCCCAACTCTCACTCTCACCCTCACCCTCACCTCTATTGTCACCCTCACCCTTAACACAACCCTCACCCTCACTCTTTACTTCACACAGCCATTACCCTGCTGCAGGATCCTAAAGCTGGGACAGGCAGTGGGAGAGCTGCTCATGTTTGTTCCTAGTTCCTCCTGAACTGGACAATGGTTGCTAAGGAGGTTACTGCCCTGACGAGTCCACATCAGCAGTGGAGGAGAAGAAACCGTGATCGGTCTAGGAGCAAGATAATCTGTGATTGGTCTGGGAGGAGAAGCTGTGATTGGTCTAGGAGCAAGTGATTGGTCTGGGAAGAGAAGCTGTGATTGGTCTGGGAGGGAAAATCTGTAATTAGTCTGGGAAGAGAAGCTGTGATTGGTCCAGGAGGAACATTTTTGATTGGTCTATGAGAAGAAGGAGCTCTGATGAGCATCTGGAGTTGATCATGTTTATTAGTTCCGCTGAAAGGGATGGTGTGTGTGTAAGTATAGCTGTGAGTGGATGGTGTGTGTAAGTATAGCTGTGAGTGGATGTGTAAGTATAGCTGTGAGTGGATGTGTGTGTAAGTATAGCTGTGAGTGGATGTGTGTGTAAGTATAGCTGTGAGTGGATGTGTGTGTAAGTATAGCTGTGAGTGGATGGTGTGTAAGTATAGCTGGGAGTGGATATGTGTGTGTTAGTATAGCTGTGAGTGGATGTGTGTGTAAGTATAGCTGTGAGTGGATGTGTGTGTAAGTATAGCTGGGAGTGGATGTGTGTGTAAGTATAGCTGTGAGTGGATGTGTGTGTAAGTATAGCTGTGAGTGGATGTGTGTGTAAGTATAGCTGGGAGTGGATGTGTGTGTAGGTTTGTGTTGGTGGAGGTGAGTGTGTCAATGTGTGTGTGTGTGTATCTGTGGGTAAATTGTTGAATGGGGATGATGGGTGCTCACGTGGGGTTTGTGTGTGTAGTGCTTGTGTAAGTGTGTGTGTGTTTGAAACACAAAGATAGATGTTCAGTTGGTCTGATTCACATTGTAATCCTGGAGAAATCCTCTCCCTCCCTACTCCCCCCCATCCACCCCATGTCTCCCCCCCTCCCCCATCCCACACCGCTCTAGTTCTACCTATACAGGCAGAGAGAGAGAGAGAATGGGGAGGGAGAGAGACAGATGGAGAGAGAGGGAGTGCGACAGAGGGAGAGAGGGAGATGGAGAGAGAGAGCATGCTCCCACAGGCTATGCTGTCAACTGGCATCGCCTCCACAAGAAGCCTAATGAGCAACATTGCAGCCTAAGACCTACCTCACACACACACTGACCTAGCCTACCTCACACACACACTGACCTAGCCTACCTCACACACACACTGACCTAGCCTACCTCACACACACACTGACCTAGCCTACCTCACACACACACTGACCTAGCCTACCTCACACACACACTGACCTAGCCTACCTCACACACACACTGACCTAGCCTACCTCACACACACACTGACCTAGCCTACCTCACACACACACTGACCTAGCCTACCTCACACACACACTGACCTAGCCTACCTCACACACACACTGACCTAGCCTACCTCACACACACACTGACCTAGCCTAGCCCACCTCACACATCCACACACACTGACCTAGCCTACCTCACACATCCACACACATTGACCTAGCCTACCTCACACATGCACACACATTGACCTAGCCTACCTCACACATCCACACACACTGACCTAGCCTACCTCACACATCCACACACATTGACCTAGCCTACCTCACACATGCACACACACTGACCTAGCCTACCTCACACATCCACACACACTGACCTAGCCTAGCCCACCTCACACATCCACACACACTGACCTAGCCTACCTCACACATCCACACACATTGACCTAGCCTACCTCACACATGCACACACACTGACCTAGCCTACCTCACACATCCACACACACTGACCTAGCCTAGCCTACCTCACACATCCACACACACTGACCTAGCCTACCTCACACATCCACACACACTGACCTGGCCTAGCCTACCTCACACATCCACACACACTGACCTAGCCTACCTCACACATCCACACACACTGACCTAGCCTAGCCTACCTCACACATCCACACACACTGACCTAGCCTACCTCACACATCCACACACACTGACCTGGCCTAGCCTACCTCACACATCCACACACACTGACCTAGCCTACCTCACACATCCACACACACTGACCTAGCCTAGCCTACCTCACACATCCACACACACTGACCTAGCCTACCTCACACATCCACACACACTGACCTAGCCTACCTCACACATGCACACACACTGACCTAGCCTACCTCACACACACACTGACCTAGCCTACCTCACACACACACTGACCTAGCCTACCTCACACACACACTGACCTAGCCTACCTCACACACACACTGACCTAGCCTACCTCACACACACACTGACCTAGCCTACCTCACACACACACTGACCTAGCCTACCTCACACACACACTGACCTAGCCTAGCCCACCTCACACATCCACACACACTGACCTAGCCTACCTCACACATCCACACACATTGACCTAGCCTACCTCACACATGCACACACATTGACCTAGCCTACCTCACACATCCACACACACTGACCTAGCCTACCTCACACATCCACACACATTGACCTAGCCTACCTCACACATGCACACACACTGACCTAGCCTACCTCACACATCCACACACACTGACCTAGCCTAGCCCACCTCACACATCCACACACACTGACCTAGCCTACCTCACACATCCACACACATTGACCTAGCCTACCTCACACATGCACACACACTGACCTAGCCTACCTCACACATCCACACACACTGACCTAGCCTAGCCTACCTCACACATCCACACACACTGACCTAGCCTACCTCACACATCCACACACACTGACCTGGCCTAGCCTACCTCACACATCCACACACACTGACCTAGCCTACCTCACACATCCACACACACTGACCTAGCCTAGCCTACCTCACACATCCACACACACTGACCTAGCCTACCTCACACATCCACACACACTGACCTGGCCTAGCCTACCTCACACATCCACACACACTGACCTAGCCTACCTCACACATCCACACACACTGACCTAGCCTAGCCTACCTCACACATCCACACACACTGACCTAGCCTACCTCACACATCCACACACACTGACCTAGCCTACCTCACACATGCACACACACTGACCTAGCCTACCTCACACATGCACACACACTGACCTAGCCTAGCCTACCTCACACATCCACACACACTGACCTAGCCTACCTCACACATCCACACACACTGACCTGACCTAGCCTACCTCACACATCCACACACACTGACCTGACCTAGCCTACCTCACACATCCACACACACTGACCTGACCTAGCCTACCTCACACATCCACACACACTGACCTAGCCTACCTCACACATCCACATACACTGACCTAGCCTACCTCACACATCCACACACACTGACCTAGCCTAGCCTGCTCTAGTTATTCTTCCATTTGGCACATGTTTGCTTTTTCACAATGTATGTTTCATAATCTGACAACCCACAATGTTTGTCTCGTTATGATCAGTGACCGATGCTCTTTTGTAAAACTCTCTCTTTGGAAGTTACTTTGGATAAAAGCGTCTGCTAAATGAATAAATGTCAATGTGTAAATGTGATTTATGGTTGTAAAGCAGTGCTGGTCTGAGATGGGACAGTGACAGGAGCCAGTTGGTTAGTAAGTTTCAGTTCAAATTAAAGTGAATCTTAGGGACTTGATTTGAGATGCATCCAAAACAAGGGTGTTCTTGTGTATTAACCTAATTCTGATTCACAGGGTCCATGTCAGTAATTGCATAGTCGGCTACACTAGTTACAAAAGTTGAGCTGAACGTGAAGCTTCCCAAAGCGTCCTCTCTGGTTCTACCATTGAGCATGTAGGTCCAAGGAGCCACTGAGATGCACGAACTCTGCCTGTTTTGTTAACAACACGCTCAGTGTACCCTGGGCCTGTTATACCCTGGGCCTGTTATACCCTGGGCCTGTTATACCCTGGGCCTGTTATACCCTGGGCCTGTTATACCCTGGGCCTGTTATACCCTGGGCCTGTTATACCCTGGGCCTGTTATACCCTGGGCCTGTTATACCCTGGGCCTGTTATACCCTGGGCCTGTTATACCCTGGGCCTGTTAGTGGTTGATCTTTATTTCTCAGATATGTGTTGGTGCTTTTAAAGTTTGTTTTAATTGGTTTGATAATGTGTCTTTGTACCAGACTATAACCCCTCCAGAGGATCTGCCATGTTTAGTAAGTTTCTATTTAAGGGATGGCTGAAGGATCTCTGCATATCCTGAGGGACAGTGAGTGTCTTGCCCACACCATGTTTTTAATAGTATAACAATGTCACGGCCATCTATACATGAGAGGAACTCCTGGTTTGAACTCTTTGGTCCAAAGATGGAAGAATATAAACCTTGAATGTTCCAAGGGTTAATCGTTGGAGATTTTTATTTACTTTGAGACGTCCTTTCTGTCCTCTGTCTGTCTGTCTTGATGGACTCCAGTTCAGAGGTCCAACTGCTGCAGTATTAGAGGGATTTAGGCTCCTCGATAACAAGGCTCTGGGGAGCAGCAAGTCTGGTTCTCCCCAGCCAGACCCCCTTTCAGAGCCCCCCCACCAGACCCCCTTTCAGAGCCCCCCCACCAGACCCCCTTTCAGAGCCCCCCCACCAGACCCCCTTTCAGAGCCCCCCCACCAGACCCCCTTTCAGAGCCCCCCCACCAGACCCCCTTTCAGAGCCCCCCCACCAGACCCTGCACACCTTGTCCCAGCCCTACTAACACACACACATACAGCCCTACTAACACACACACATACAGCCCTACTAACACACACACATACAGCCCTACTAACACACACACATACAGCCCTACTAACACACACACATACAGCCCTACTAACACACACACATACAGCCCTACTAACACACACACACATACAGCCCTACTAACACACACACATACAGCCCTACTAACACACACACATACAGCCCTACTAACACACACACATACAGCCCTACTAACACACACACACATACAGCCCTACTAACACACACACACACACATACAGCCCTACTAACACACACACACATACAGCCCTACTAACACACACACACACACACACATACAGCCCTACTAACACACACTCTAAAACAAACTCAGTAACACACTCATGCACAGCTGTAGTAAACAGGTCCAAAGTGACCCACAGACCAGTCTCAAACACACAGGAGCAGATTCATCTAAACTTCAGATTAAATCCTTGGCCTGATTCATGTGCTGTGCAGTCATCTTCATCACAGAAGACATATGTCCTCCCTGGACAGGCCCCAAGACGCCTGTGTGTCACAACCACAGCAGCAGGCAAGTCATGCCTCACACATCACCATGACGATCTAACAGTTAGATCACATCTTTCAAAGACTGTTCCGGCACTGAGTCTTGTCTGTGTGTCTGGGTGGAGAGCTGAGCTGACTGCAGTGTGTGGAGTGTATCGCAGTGTGTGGAGTGTATTGAACTGTGTGGAGAGTTTTGCAGTGTGTGGAGAGTATTGCAGTGTGTGGAGAGTTTTGCAGTGTGTGGAGAGTATTGCAGTGTGTGGAGAGTTTTGCAGTGTGTGGAGTGTATTGCAGTGTGTGGAGAGTTTTGCAGTGTGTGGAGAGTTTTGCAGTGTCTGGAGAGTTTTGCAGTGTGTGGAGAGTATTGCAGTGTGTGGAGTGTATTGAACTGTGTGGAGAGTTTTGCAGTGTGTGGAGAGTATTGCAGTGTCTGGAGAGTTTTGCAGTGTGTGCAGTGTATTGCAGTGTGTGGAGAGTTTTGCAGTGTCTGGAGAGTTTTGCAGTGTGTGCAGTGTATTGCAGTGTGTGGAGAGTTTTGCAGTGTGTGGAGAGTTTTGCAGTGTGTGGAGTGTATTGCAGTGTGTGGAGTGTATTGCAGTGTGTGGAGAGTTTTGCAGTGTGTGGAGAGTTTTGCAGTGTGTGGAGTGTATTGCAGTGTGTGGAGTGTATTGCAGTGTGTGGAGAGTATTGCAGTGTGTGGAGAGTTTTGCAGTGTGTGGAGAGTTTTGCAGTGTGTGGAGAGTTTTGCAGTGTGTGGAGAGTTTTGCAGTGTGTGGAGAGTTTTGCAGTGTGAAGCTCAATCTGTTGTTGTTTTGTTTGGGGAGAGAAATCCCAGAGAGGCTCAGAAACCCAGATCAACAGAACTGCTTTCAGCTGCAGATCAGTGAAGCTCCATAGAGCAGGATAGCTGGCTGGGGATGTGAGTGTGTTTGACATAGAGATGGTGTGTGTGTGATAGAGGGAGAGTGTGTGCGTGTGTGTGAGAGGGAGGGTGAGTGTGTATGTGAGAGAGGGAGGGTGAGTGTGTGTGTGTGTGTGTGTGAGAGGGAGGGCAAGTGTGTGTTTGTGAGAGGGAGGGTGAGTGTGTGTGTGTGTGTGTGTGTGAGAGGGAGGGTGAGTGTGTGTGTGTGAGAGGGAGGGTGAGTGTGTGTGTGTGTGATAAAGGGAGTGTGTGTGTGTGTGATAGTTGCAAACACCTCAATATAATGTATTTATAATGAGTGGCACCCCTGTTCCAAATGATACTGTGAATTCCAGGTCAGTGTCCATCATTGCAATGCTTTAACAGAGTTTAGCTTTGTAGTGGGGTGTAAGAAGGTGGCCTTCATAACTTGCTACGAATGGTACTTAAAGTGTGTTACAAATGGAATTAAGGGTATCTCATATCTTGTTGAAGTATCGAATAACAGGGCACCACCTCTATTTTTGGGAAGGAATTGAGGAAAACCTTATGGATTAATGAACAAATAATAGCCTCTTGATCAGTCTCATAAACTGAAGTCATGTAGTCCCTTAGAATTAGTGCAGGTCCGATGACCGAGAATTGTATACAAAAGGTTTATTTAAAGCAAATGGAAAACAGACAGGGGAAGACAAGGAGAAGGGGGGTGTTGGCCTAAGGAGACAGTTATGCTACGATATGCTAAGAACAGGAAGACTGAACTTAAATCAGTTACAGTTCACCACACTATGCCAATGTTTACGCGTAAGAAATTAGCCAGTAGCAGTTACTGTCTGTTGAAGAAAGGTAGAGTTGATCTTCCTTGTGGTGTCCAAGAAATAAAAGGAAGTGTTCCTTAACTTCCGTTAGGGTCCTTGGTTCAGTTGAGAGGGTTGGTTGCTCAATAGACCAGGTAAATCCAAAGGTTGCTATCCTCAGAATGATCCGGATGAAAGAGGGAGAATAATTCTAGGTTTGAGCTTTTATACTAGGTAAGATAAAGGGGGGTTTGGGCTTCCTTATCTGAAGATGGTCTCATGCTGGGATTGGCATGTAGTTGTGAAAGGGTCTCTTGAGTGGGTATCTTTCCAATGTCAGTGGGAGCTCTTAACTTCCATAACTAACAATTGTAACATTCAGAAATGTCATTGTTAGTTTTGCCCGATCATCCAGATACCAAGAATGAGTTATTTGCAACAAAGGGGAAGGAAGTTACATTAAAACACATTACATCAAACACAGCATTTAAAGAGAGATTCACACAGTTCCAATCCTTTTAGTGTCCAATAAGCAGTATTGTCTTTGTGAGATGTTTGTAATCCATGAAATGTCTGTTTTAGGGATAAATCCTCTGTTCAGACTTGTGAACCAGTTATTCCAAGGCCTGCCTGGCCTTTCAGTACTGGTTTCATCGGTGTCTCACTGACAAGGGAAGGGTTGTGTGGAGACTCTGCTACAGCTTCCTGGAACAACAGCATGAGAGAAGCTTCACATGGTGATGGAGAAACTGAAACCTATTTTAGATTCACACCTTGACGCCATATTGTAAATAGATTATCAACATGAATGAATTCACTCATGTCTACTGCTTGTGTTCTCAGCACATCACTGAGCAGAGGCTGTTTGGACTCTTAGTCAAACTTGGTGCATACTTGGAGAAATTGAGCTTTAATCTCACACAATTTCTAAATGTTTAGTCATACAGAGTATTACCCTTTCTGAATAAATAAATAAAAGGAAAAAAGCACTATCTCACATGTGCCTAAAAAAAATATTCTGTGTTGTACATCTTTAGCTCCAGAGTTAAACAAGTGTTTCTATTCATTTTTTTTATTTCACATACCTGTATAGTAAAACAAATTTCCTTAACAGACGGTCTGAAGTAGATTTCCCATGTTAATGTCTTAATGTCTGCAATATTTGGAAGGAGGTTTCAGAAAAGATCACTGACAGGAACAGTTTCAAGTTGGACATGAATCTTTCCAGTGTGTTTGATGGTGTGCCTTCAGAGGATTTATAAGGTTGACATACAACCCTAACAACACCATGTCAGTCAAGGTTTCTAAAGATAAGAGGAGACTGAAAGAAGCTTTAGATCTTGGGAGGCCAAGAAGAGAGTTTCAACTGGACCAGTGATAAACTACCTTACAAATGCTGCATCTCACCACTTTGAATGAAAAGCATCACCTGCTAGAGGACGTTCTACTGTTTCAAGTGGTTCACCATGTGCAGGGAGCCTTTGAATGGTTTGCTGAGTTTACTGTTGTGTGTGTAATGGTCCATTTCAGAGTTTGGCCTTACTCAAGCACTTCCAGCAGCTGGAAGCAGGCCTGAGCCTGAAATAAATAAACAGCAGCAGTGTTGTTCCAACACTGGTTATCAGCCCTGGTCCTCTGGTCCTCTGGGCCCCATCTGGTCCAACACTAGTTATCATCCCTGGTCCTCTGGTCCTCTGGACCCCATCTGGTCCAACACTAGTTATCAGCCCTGGACCTCTGCCCCATCTGGTCCAACACTGGTTATCATCCCTGGTCCTCTGGTCCTCTGGACCCCATCTGGTCCAACACTAGTTATCAGCCCTGGACCTCTGCCCCATCTGGTCCAACACTGGTTATCAGCCCTGGTCCTCTGGTCCTCTGGACCCCATCTGGTCCAACACTAGTTATCAGCCCTGGACCTCTGCCCCATCTGGTCCAACACTGGTTATCAGCCCTGGTCCTCTGGTCCTCTGGACCCCATCTGGTCCAACACTAGTTATCAGCCCTGGACCTCTGCCCCATCTGGTCCAACACTGGTTATCAGCCCTGGTCCTCTGGTCCTCTGGACCCCATCTGGTCCAACACTAGTTATCAGCCCTGGACCTCTGCCCCATCTGGTCCAACACTGGTTATCAGCCCTGGTCCTCTGGTCCTCTGGACCCCATCTGGTCCAACACTAGTTATCAGCCCTGGTTCTCCTAGCCATGCATGTTCCTATACAACTGATTCACATGAATAAGGCTTCAGTATGAAGACAGGAATATTGTCTACACATGTTTTCACTTTGTGCTGTACACTTGATTGAAACTAATAAGTCTCTCATGACCATTAGAAGGAAGGTACAACTGTGTTCTTCTGAAGGAATAGAAGGATTCCTTTTATTCTCATAAGTAATCTCTCTCTCTCTCTATAATTTAGTGTTGTTGCTTTATTGTTGCTTCCTACAAGTAGACTCCCTATCAGATGTGCCTGCCTTAAATCTGTAAACTGTTCAGCTGAATAGCTCTTCCTTTGGCACTTATTGGTTCTCACGATGAACGTTTAATAATCTATAAACCTGCTATGTTTGGGGTTTATCATGTTACTATGCTCAGTGAGCGATGCTCTTTTACATTTACATTCATCAGACGCTTTTATCAAAAGCAACATACAGCAAGTACAGGGAAATTCTCTGAGGTAAGTAGGGTGAAGTGCCTTGCCCAAGGACACAACATCATATAGCCACAGCCGGGGCTCGATCTCACAACCTTCACGATCTTCCGACCTTGCGAACGCCTTAACCATTGAGCCATCTGACGCTCTTTTATAAAGCTCTCTCTTTTAAGTCGCTTTGGATAAAAGCGTCTGATAAATGAATGAATTTAAAATGTAAAATGTAAGTATCACTCATCATCACAAACTTCCAAAATACTTTTTTTCAGTTTTAAGATAGTTTGCAAAACATCTTGTTTTTAAGGGGTGTGTAGCCCTTTCCACACCTGATTCTAATAAAGGGTCGTTATCAAGCTCTGTGGAGGCCTCATAATTACCCTCCATTAGAACCAGGTGTGCTGGAGCAGGGAAACATCTCAAATCTTCAGGACAGTGGCGCCCTAGAACCAGGGTTGCTGACCCCTGTTATAGTTGGACAACCACAAAAGCTTCACCCTTCTTCAATCGTCCAAAAGTAACTACGATTTACAATTGGCAACATTGACAAAGTGTGGTGGAATTGTATGTTAAATTTAGCTACGTAGCTGTCTTTAGCATTAGCTTATGATAACATGTGTCTTGTTACTTGAGGCATGCCTCTGCCTCCCCCTCTGCCTCCCCCTCTGCCTCCCCCTCTGCCTCCCTCTCTGCCTCTGCCTCCCCCTCTGCTTCTCTGCCTCTGCCTCTCTGCCTCTCCCTCTGCCTCTCTGTCTCTTTTTCTCTCTGCCCCTCTGCCTCTCTTTCTCTCTGCCTCTCTGCTCCTCTGCCCCTCTTCCTCTCTGCCTCTCTGCCTCTCTGCCCCTCTGCCCCTCTTCCTCTCTGCCCCTCTTCCTCTCTCTCACCCTTTCTTTCTTTGTATTCCACTTTCATATTGCGGTATAGACCCACTGTACTGTTTAATTCAAAACGAACCATCATTTGTCTGGTATTTGTGGTGAGGTCGATGTTTGGTAATGTACTGTGATGTTTGGTCACATACTGTGATGTGTGGTAATGTACTGTTATGTTTGGTCAGATACTGTGATGTGTGGTAATATACTGTGATATGATGTAATTTACAGTGATGTGGTCATGTTGCACTGATTGGCCTTTTTGTTCTCCTACTTGTTTGCTGACGTGCCACAGAGAGTGACTGCCCCTGGCAAAGGTTGGTGTGTGTGTGTGTGTGTGTGTGTGGGGGGGGGGGGGAGGGGGGGGGGGAGAGAGAGGGTGTGATTATGAGAATGTGTGATTTTGTTAGCTTTAGCTTTTGTGTGTGTGTGTGGAGGCTTCAGAAACATCTGAGATGCAGTGTGGTCTATAGGAGGCTGTGCTTCTGAGATGCAGTGTGGTCTATAGGAGGCTGTGCCCTCAGATGCAGTGTGGTCTATAGGAGGCTGTGCCCTCAGATGCAGTGTGGTCTATAGGAGGCTGTGATTCTGAGATGCAGTGTGGTCTATAAGAGGCTGTGATTCTGAGATGCAGTGTGGTCTATAGGAGGCTGTGCTTCTGAGATGCAGTGTGGTCTATAGGAGGCTGTGCCCTCAGATGCAGTGTGGTCTATAGGAGGCTGTGCCCTTAGCTGCAGTGTGGTCTATAGGAGGCTGTGCCCTTAGCTGCAGTGTGGTCTATAGGAGGCTGTGCTTCTGAGATGCAGTGTGGTCTATAGGAGGCTGTGATTCTGAGATGCAGTGTGGTCTATAGGAGGCTGTGATTCTGAGATGCAGTGTGGTCTATAGGAGGCTGTGATTCTGAGATGCAGTGTGTTCTATAAGAGGCTGTGATTCTGAGATGCAGTGTGTTCTATAAGAGGCTGTGCTCTCAGCCAGGAGAAATGAAGACATGCCAGACACGCTAATTGTTACTAGTCAGTACAAGAGTGTGACACTTATGCTCCAGAGAGAGGTAGGAAGGGGGAGAGAGGGGTAGAAAGTGGGACGGATGAGGGGGAGAGAGGCAGGGAGGGGGGAGAAGTAAAGAGAGGGAGGGGGAGAGGTAATGAAAGGGTCCTGTCTGCATATTTCCATATTGCAGCCATGGAAATGGCATACACGCTGTCAAAAACACTATCTCTCTGTGTCTCAAACACTTACAATTTATGTGACAACACATGGTTTCAACCCATGTGCCTGGTGGAGATGTGGCTCATATGAGCCAATCAGGAAAGTGTTGCAGTTTGAGGGTTTGTAGAATCCCAGAAGAGGTTATTTCTCTTCAGAGCAGCTAAAATGGCCGACCCCCCCCCACAAGTCGCTTGAAGGAATGAGTCAACAACTCCCAGATCCTTTCTGATTTGAGGTCATTAGTATGCATCCTGGTGCTGTTGAAAAGCATACACTTCTTTCATCACCGTGCTGAGGGCATGGACAAGACTTCACAAAACTCAGCCAGCTCGCTGTAACTGACTGTCTCTCTCTGTCTCTCTGACTGTCTAACTATCTCTGCCTGTCTAACTCTCTCTCTGTCTAACTCTCTCTCTGACTGTCTCTAACTCTCTCTAACTGTCTCTGACGATCTTTCTCTGACTGTCTCTCTCTCCCACATCCAATCTACACTCCATCACAGTTACATCACATCACATTACAGGTACATCTCATCACAGCAACATCACAGCTACATCACAGCTGCATGGATTCCTAGTAATGTCACAGCCCAGGACTTCCTGTCACATCTCTATAATCTAATAGTGTATTAGTATTCTGCTGTCCACCTACCATCAACAAAATCTTCACCTCCCAATTGGTTCGTTTGTTTTGAGCTGTAGGCCTTCAGACTTGGGAAGTGTAGCGTGTGCTGTGTAGCGTGTGTAGAATGTGCTGTGTAGTGTGTGTAGCATGTGCTGTGTAGCGTGTGCTGGGTCCTTTGATCAGTCCTGGGCAGACTCAGCAATGTCCAGCCAGCGAGCAGAATGTCCCTTTGAAGATCTCATCTAACACAGATCAGGTCACTATCTGCTTGTCCCTACTGGTCCAGAGAGACATCTAAGGTGATGGAGTGCCCTGATGACACCCACACTGATAGGTGGGTGAGGACAGAAGGGATGGAAGGAAGAGGGGGAGGAGGTGATAATGGAGGAGGGGGAGAGTGAGTGGGAAGAGGAGGGGGGGGAGGGGGGAGAGAAAACGGGAGGAAGGGAAGCTCACCAAGGTTTTCATTTACTTCCTATCTCATTCTGTCTGATTGGACTTTGCCATATTGATAATTGGATAATATGTGTGTGGGTGTGTGTGCAGTGGGAGGTTTCTGAAAGTGTATTCTAAGAGATGTTTCAGCTCTGAGATTTAAACACCTCAACTGGACTGCTGCTGTGCACATCGTTCCCATGACCACCTGCCAGCTTCCTGTTGACTTGGTTTTGTTGTTGTTGATGATAGTTCATGAACACAGACATGGGCAGTTGAGATGGTGAGATTTCACCATTTAGAGGATTATTGTTCCCATATTTTGTAATAATTATGTAGTATTTTTACTGGATTAAAGAAATGAAATGTGTGATAACTTGGTTTTACTACCCTTTAAACATTTTGTTAGGGTTTTTTTTAAGGGGACATTTTTTGCTACTGTTAACTTGCCATTATCGTCATTCAGATGTGTGTGTTCAGGTGACCCAGCTGTGTTCAGGTGCTCCAGAATGACCCAGCTGTGTTCAGGTGCTCCAGAGTGACTCAGCTGTGTTCAGGTGCTCCAGAGTGACCCAGCTGTGTTCAGGTGCTCCAGAGTGACCCAGCTGTGTTCAGGTGCTCCAGAGTGACCCAGCTGTGTTCAGGTGCTCCAGAGTGACCCAGCTGTGTTCAGGTGACCCAGCTGTGTTCAGGTGCTCCAGAGGGACCCAGCTGTGTTCAGGTGCTCCAGAGTGACCCAGCTGTGTTCAGGTGCTCCAGAGGGACCCAGCTGTGTTCAGGTGCTCCAGAGGGACCCAGCTGTGTTCAGGTGCTCCAGAGGGACCCAGCTGTGTTCAGGTGCTCCAGATTATAGATTTGTGTACAGGGTAAAGCTCAGTAGAGCACTATAAAAACCACTGGATTTAGCTTTGGATGAAAGAGTCTGATATATGGATATATTTCTCATGAAGGCCATCCTATAAATAGTAAGCAATGTTAACAATATGGAGGGTTTAGAGAGAGGAATGACATTGTGTGTGGGGTGGCCTTCAATTGTTTCCTATTTATTTCAAAGCCAACTTTCAATATCAGGTTACCAGTCGTGTGCGTAAATTTATCTTAGTCCATTTGAGCCTTGTTCAAGATCCACACCGTTGCTTTGAATAATGACTAATCAATATCAAATAATTATCATAAATTGTTCACATTAGCTAAGAAATAATATGAGCATGGTTGGCTGCATTCCCTGAATGGATATTCTAACAGGAACCCCTGAGCAGGGAGCTGATGGAACATCCTACTCTGCTGAAGTGGTGAAGGTTAGGGCTAGGATGGACCATACCAACCAGAACACAGGGGAAGGATGGACCATACCAACCAGAACACAGGGGAAGGATGGACCATACCAACCAGAACACAGGGGAAAGATGGACCATACCAACCAGAACACAGGGGAAGGATGGACCATACCAACCAGAACACAGGGGAAGGATGGACCATACCAACCAGAACACAGGATGGACTATACCAACCAGAACACAAGGGCAGGATGGACTATACCAATCAGTTTTCTGTCTCTCTCTCTCTCTCTCTCTCCCCACACTTTGTCTCCTGATTAGCCAGAGAGACAGACTCTTATAAAGAGTGTTTTGTCAACTGGCCCTTCACATTTCAACCTGCTCTCCCAGGTCCTTCACGTCAGAAAGAACAACACATGTCTTCTGATTACTGACAACATGGCCGCCTAATTGCGTTCATTGTCACTTGATGACTCAGCGTGTGGCTGAATAGCAATGAGGCTCTGAGGAGACAGAAACAGTGTCTGACCCAATGTTGTTCAAGGACAGAGACCCAGATCAGTGCTTGTCCATGTGGGCGGGGCTGAAAGGTTCTTCAGAGAAAAGCGTGGCCATGACTGTAACAGATCTTTGTGTTGGAGCTGGAAGCAGGAAAAGGCTGCAAGACCAAACAGTGTGATTAGATGATCTTGGTAGAAACTTTTGTAATGAATGTTTGTATTTACATGTATTCATTTAGCAGACGCTTTTATCCAAAGCGAATTCCAAAAGAGAGCTTTACAAAAGAGCATCGGTCACTGATCATAACGTGATAGTCCCCAAACATAGCAGGTTTATGGATTGTGAAACATACATTGTGAGAAACCAAACAAGTGCCAAAGGGAAGAGCCATAAGAGCATTCCGCTGAACAAGTTACAATTATAAGGCAAGCATCTCCAATGGGGCAGTAGTGTAACATGCACAATACACCTGACTGCGAGTACCAAATATTCAACACAGGTTAGGACCAGGGGAAAAGGGCAACAGGTCCCCCAGTATGAATCCTTATGACCCTGGAGGAAAGACTACTGTTAAGGTCCAGCAGTCCTTCCTATGTTCCGTTGAACTCCAGGAACAATGTTGACGTTTGTGAGTTCTGCTCTCTGCTTGTAAAAAGGGCTTCATGAAGAAATATCCATTTGTTTTGTTGATTTGATTAGAAGTTGAGAGAAACCACAGTGATTTGTAAATACAATTTAAAAGTATCGTAAGTACATAGAACAACAGTGCTGCTATGTGGTTGCATGGTAGGTAATACAACCTAACTGTCATGCAGGGTCATGGGTTTGCCTGTGCTGAACTGTGTTGTCATGGGTTTAGCTGTGCTGAACTGTGTTTTCATGGGTTTACCTGTGTTGTCATGGGTTTACCTGTGCTGAACTGTTTTCATGGGTTTACCTGTGCTGAACTGTGTTGTCATAGGTTTACCTGTGTTGTCATGGGTTTGCCTGTGCTGAACTGTGTTTTCATGGGTTTGCCTGTGCTGAACTGTGTTTTCATGGGTTTACCTGTGCTGAACCGTGTTTTCATGGGTTTACCTGTGCTGAACTGTGTTTTCATGGGTTTACCTGTGCTGAACAGTGTTGTCATAGGTTTACCTGTGCTGAACTGTGTTGGCATGACTGATCTACAATGAAAGGCAGCTGTCCTGATGTGCAGTGATGAGTACAGCAGCTTGACAACAGTGATTTCTATGTAAATTACAAGTGTCATTAGCAACAGCATCCATCATTACAGCAGGTGACTTCCTCTCTAATGCTGTCTGAATGAAAGCAGGATATTCCAGATGCAGACAGCCAGGTGTGCTGGCTGCTTTGAAGGACACTGAATCCACTGGAACCACACACACCCCACTGTGCAGATCACTTCTTATTAGTGGTCCCAAAATCAAGGAGGAAACTTAGAGGGGATCGCTCCTTCTCTGTCGCTGGTCCAATACTATGGAACGCGCTGCCCCTGCACCTTAGACAGGCAGAGTCCATATCCGTTTTTAAGTCGGCTCTAAATACTTATCTTTTTACCTTTTCAGTGATGTGTTGACTTTACTGTGTACAGTGTGTCTCTATCTGTTGAGTTTTTTACCTATTGTTGAGTTGTTTTTACTGTGTATAGTGTGTGTCTATTTATTGCATTTTTAATATTGCTATGTACTGCACTTTGGTCAACCATGTTGTTTTAAAGTGCAATAGAAATAAAGTTGGATTGGATTGGATTGGACTGTAATCACCCCACTGGAACCACACACCCCACTGGAATCACCGCACTGTAATCACACACCCCCCACCGGAATCACTCACACCCCACTGGAACCACACACCCCACTGGAATCACCGCACTGTAATCACACACCCCCCACCGGAATCACTCACACCCCACTGGAACCACACACAGCCTACTGGAACCACACACATGCATAGTCACACACATTTACACACGTATACACTCACACACGTATACACTCATTCACTCACGCTTTCACACACACATAATGTCACACACAGAGACACATGTGCTGTGTGCACAGATAAACACACGCATGCTCACACACATAACCAGTCACACACACGCATATACACACATCTTGTACAAATAGACACACATGTACACACACTTACACACCCAGACTAGAAATACTCACTCACAGGGACATTAATGCACACACACACGCATGCATGCGCACACGCACACACACACACACACACACAGCAGTGGACTAAACAAACCAAACAGATGGACTGAACTTTAGCAGGATAGAAATAGATTCTAACACTGCAGTGTAATTTTCATATTGTCTACCAATTCATTTAATGCATCATTTTAATCAGACAAGTATTTTGTCTCCAGCTAGTACTGTTGGAACATGGTACAGTACTGTTGCCCTAGTTCAATATGAGGAGTCATTCATAGTAATACGATGAGTTTTAGAGTGATTTATTTTGAAAGTGATGAGAGGGTTAATGCAGATACTGTTGAAAAATGATTGCACAATGGTTTGTGTTAAGAAGTGACGGTGTGTGTGAATGAGTGAGTGTGTGTGAGAAGGCTGTGAAAAGGGGTTCCTTGAAAGATGCTCATGAAAGGTAGAATATCTAAACCACCCTCTGAAGTTGGCATGGCAACAACAGCTCGTGCCGGCATTGTCTCTCTGGGACAGTGCACCTCCTCCTGCCTCCCCCCTCCTCCTGCCTCCCCCCTCCTCCTGCCTCAGGAGACCTCTAAAAATACCTCCTACCCCCCTCTTCCACATGACCACCTCTCTGGCCTCCCCCCTGGCCCTCATACCCCCCCCCCCTTCTCCTTGTCATACTAACAGTTTGAATCCTAATTGCTTCCCTTGATTACATTAAGACAAAGAAGAGCTAAAGTCAGCAGGAGGATCCTGTGTTAGAGTGGGAACAGGGAGGCTGCTAAACCTCAGTACTGTCTAGAGCTGAGAAGCTGAGATAACCTGAGGAAGAGGTGAGACAGAGGCAGAGAGGAGGAGAGAGAGAGGGTAACTGAGGCAGGAGGAGGAGATGGAGAGAGAGAGGGGGTAACTGAGGCAGGCTGGAGGAGAGAGAGAGAGAGAGAGGGTAACTGAGGCAGGCTGGAGGAGAGAGAGAGAGAGAGAGAGGGTAACTGAGGCAGGCTGGAGGAGAGAGAGAGAGAGAGAGAGGGTAACTGAGGCAGGCTGGAGGAGAGAGAGAGAGAGAGAGAGGGTAACTGAGGCAGGAGGAGGAGATGGAGAGAGAGAGGGGGTAACTGAGGCAGGCTGGAGGAGAGAGAGAGAGAGAGAGGGTAACTGAGGCAGGCTGGAGGAGAGAGAGAGAGAGGGTAACTGAGGCAGGCTGGAGGAGAGAGAGAGAGAGAGAGAGGGTAACTGAGGCAGGCTGGAGGAGAGAGAGAGAGAGAGAGGGTAACTGAGGCAGGCTGGAGGAGAGAGAGAGAGAGGGTAACTGAGGCAGGCTGGAGGAGAGGGAGAGAGAGAGAGAGGGTAACTGAGGCAGGCTGGAGGAGAGAGAGAGTAACTGAGGCAGGCTGGAGGAGAGAGAGAGGGTAACTGAGGCAGGCTGGAGGAGAGAGAGAGAGAGAGAGAGGGTAACTGAGGCAGGCTGGAGGAGAGAGAGAGAGAGAGAGAGGGTAACTGAGGCAGGCTGGAGGAGAGAGAGAGTAACTGAGGCAGGCTGGAGGAGAGAGAGAGTAACTGAGGCAGGCTGGAGGAGAGAGAGAGGGTAACTGAGGCAGGTAGTTGGCAGCTGTTAAAAGAGAGAGGGTACAGGCCGCACCTCAAGTTTGCCAACGCATTTAAATGTTAATTATTCATTTTCCTTCCCTCATAAATGTTAACTGCAAGCCGTTGTGATTAAAACAGGACTAGGCTCTCCTTGGGGAGCTGGCATGCTTTAAGCCCAATAAAGGATTGGAGCATAATAATGACTGCACTCTCATAAGGATGATCCCTGTGGACCTGCTCCTCTCCTTCAGACCTGCTGGGTCTGGACCTGAAGAGGTTCTGCTGGATCTAGAGAGGTTCTGCTGGGTCTGAAGAGGGTTCTGCTGGGTCTGGACCTGAAGAGGTTCTGCTGGATCTAGAGAGGTTCTGCTGGGTCTGAAGAGGTTCTGCTGGGTCTGAAGAGGGTTCTGCTGGGTCTGGACCTGAAGAGGTTCTGCTGGGTCTGAAGAGGGTTCTGCTGGGTCTGGACCTGAAGAGGTTCTGCTGGGTCTGAAGAGGGTTCTGCTGGGTCTGGACCTGAAGAGGTTCTGCTGGGTCTGAAGAGGGTTCTGCTGGGTCTGGACCTGAAGAGGTTCTGCTGGGTCTAGAGAGGTTGTGATGGGTCTGGAGAGGTTCTGCTGGGTCTGGAGGGGTTCTGCTGGGTCTGGAAGGGTTCTGCTAGGTCTGGAGTGGTTCTGCTGGGTCTGGAGAGGTTCTGCTGGGTCTGGAGAGGTTCTGCTGGGTCTGGAGGGGTTCTGCTGGGTCTGGAGAGGTTCTGCTGGGTCTGGAGGGGTTCTGCTGGGTCTGGACCTGGAGAGTTTCTGCTGGACCTGGAGGGATTGTGATGGGTGGGGAGAGGTTCTGCTGGGTCTGGAGGGGTTCTGCTGGGTCTGGACCTGGACAGACAGAAATCTTTTCCAGAAGCCTCATAAAAACACAAGCGTGTGGCTATAAAACATATTCAGCTAATTAGCTCATCAGTGAAGTGTAGCACACTATAAAGGAAGTACTAATCGACTGCATGAAATGCACTGATACAATATGTGTTTGTGCACAGTGTGAGAGGGATCTGCTGGTGGGGTATCACTGTTACCGAGGAGATGCAGCCCTGTTACCGAGGAGATGCAGCCCTGTTACCGAGGAGATGGGTGTTGAGATGGATGTTTATGCTGTTCCTAGTACATGATACCCCCCCCCTCCCCCAAGACTGAATCATCAGTGACATTATTAACCACAAGTTAAAGGTCTCTGCTAGTCATCATCCCTCACAGCCAAACTCTCTCCTTTTCTCATTGTCTCTCTGCTTCTCCCTCCTTAAATTCCTCCTCTTTATCATCATTATTTTACTCTCGCTCTCTCTCTCTCTCTCTCTCTCTCTCTCTCTCTCTCTCTCTCTCTCTCTCTCTCTCTCTCTCTCTCTCTCTCTCTCTCTCTCTCTCTCTCTCTCTCTCTCCCTTCATCTTTTCTTCTTCCTCGTACTCGTGAACAAGAAACTGTATTTTCTGTGTTTTTTATTTTGTTTTTTTCCTCCCTCGGTTAATATTATACGCTACATCTTTATCCATGTTTACTATATCTAGGCTAGTATTTTCAGCTTTGCTGGTATCTCTGGCTGGGTTAATATTGTACACTACAGTATCTTTAGCTGTGTTCATATCTAGGCTGTATCATCAGCTAGGCGGGTATCTTAAGCTTGGCTGGTATCTTAAGCTTGGCTGGTATCATCAATACAAGCATTAACGATGTCTTCTGACAGCATGCAGAAGTGTGCTTGGTGAGTGCAGCTTGTTTGATAAGGCAGCTAGCAGATCCAGGTCTACCAGAACAGAGATCACTGGAGCTCAGTTTCAGTCCCATGTGGACCACTTCCCTGCCTCTCAGATCCTGCCTATGTTTCCATAACCTTTATTTCCCCAGGGTGCCTGGCTGCTGTACCTGGTGACCCCAGAGAACCTGCTGGTCCCTGTGAGTTCCAGGATGAGAAAGGATGAGAAAGAGAGGAGAAAGGAGTCTCTGGCCTCTGATCTTCATGGTCTCTCTCTGTGGTCTCTCTGGCCTCTCTCTGGGCTCTGATCTTCATGGTCTCTCTCTGAGGTCTCTCTGAGGTCTCTCTGGTCTCTCTGGCCTCTCTCTGACTTCTGGCCTCTCTTTGGCCTCTCTCTCGAGTCTGTCTGGGTTCTTAGTAAATGGTGGTTTTGGGGTTATGTTAACTTTTATCGGTCACAAGAATAGTTCAACATCAACCAACAACTTTTACTGTTATTTTTTGCCTTCCACCATGCAGTCCTTTTCCACCCTCTGTACCAGGGTAAATCTCCTACAGGCAATGGAACTGAAAAATGTCATTTGAACGAGATCCATTGACACCAATTACCATGAAACATGAACAAATTGGACTAAAGCATCATGTTTTCACATTTGATACCAGCACCTGTAGGCAGGCAGGTCCTTGTAATTGCTTTGTCAATATATGTTGCTGATGATTAATGTCATATTGTGGTATGTATAAATACAAGGAAACAAAATAGTTTAGCATCCAATTAGAATTGCAGGAGAGGCAGGCTGAGGGACACAGAGACACAGAGACAGACAGAGAGAGACAGAAAGAGACAGACAGACACAGACACATAGAAGGAGACACAGAGAAAGATAGAGAGACAGAGAAAGACAGACATAGAGAGACACAGACACACAGACATATAGAGACACGGAGACATAGAGAGACAGAGACAGAGACACAGAGAGAGAGAGAGAGAGAGATGGAGAAGGACAGACAGACAGAGACAGACAGAGAAAGATAGAGAGAGACAGAGAAAGACAGACAGAGAGACACAGAGACACACAGAGAGAGAGAGACAGACAGATAGAAGGAGACACAGAGAAAGATAGAGAGACAGACATAGAGAGACAGACACAGACACACAGACATAGAGAGACACGGAGACATAGAGAGACAGACACAGAGACAGAGAGAGAGATGGAGAAGGACAGACAGAGACAGAAAGACGGACAGAGACAGAGAGACAGACAGACAGAGAAAGACGGACAGAGAGAGACAGACACCTAGACAGAGAGAAAAAGAGGACTGAAGATGAGTAAACTGGATCTGAGTGATTATATTCTTTAACAGGTATGAATGAATTTCCTAGAATCTAATATAAACTCACATCTTCTCTCTCCAGCCACCCCCCCACCCCCCACCCCCCCTGTGTGTGTGTGTGTGTTTACCATCAAATAAGCCTCTTTCTAAATTGTACTGAACCCACTTTAATCTCTGTCCTTGACAGTAATCTTGCCTGTGTGTAAATGTCTCACTTTATCATTGCAGAGGCAGCCGGTCTGGCCTTGAGATTAAGGTGTACCCAGCAACACAAACACTGTCGCACTACACCAACACTGTCACACTACACCAACACTGTCACACTACACCAACACTGTCACACTACACCAACACTGTCACATTACACCAACACTGTCACATTACACAAACACTGTCGCACTACACCAACACTGTCACACTACACCAACACTGTCACATTACACCAACACTGTCACATTACACCAACACTGTCACATTACACCAACACTGTCACACTACACCAACACTGTCGCACTACACCAACACTGTCACACTACACCAACACTGTCACACTACACCAACACTGTCACACTACACCAACACTGTCACACTACACCAACACTGTCACACTACACCAACACTGTCACACTACACCAACACTGTCACACTACACCAAACACTGTTACATTACACCAACACTATCACACTACACCAAACACTGTTACACTACACCAACACTGTCACACTACACCAACACTTTATGTTTGCAGGTGATGGAAAATGAATGAGAAAAGACTTCATGGATTTTGTGCTCATTGAATGCATTTTGTGAGAAAGCACCAAAAAATGATTCCCAGTTATATTCTGGTACACTTGCTGACTGTGTGGAGAGTTTTGACTATGTGACTTCAAGTTGACCAATGCATGTAATCAATAAAACATATTTTCCATTAATCCGCATCACAGCATCACTACATGATCCATCGTTACCACACCCCATCCTGAGACGCTATAGTGCCCCCCCCCCCCTTCCTATTGCACTCTCTCTCTCTCTCTGGCTGTAGCAGAGGCACAAGATTGATGACAGTCTTCATCTCACACCCTCTCTCCCTCTACCTCTCCCTGTCCAGTTCTCTCTCTCCTTCCCTTTACATTCCTCCTTCTCTCTTTTCTGTCCCATGTCAGGGAACAGAGGCAGCTGTGAAATATTGCCCCCTATCTGGAGGTGTTTATCTTGTTTTACTGCTTTCTGAAGCTATCTTTGTGGGGTGGAGGGCACCATAACTTCCAGGCCCCAGCAGTAGGGCTGCTCTATGGGACTCTTCCAGGCCCCAGCAGTAGGGCTGCTCTATGGGACTCTTCCAGGCCCCAGCAGTAGGGCTGCTCTATGGGACTCTTCCAGGCCCCAGCAGTAGGGCTGCTCTATGGGACTCTTCCAGGCCCCAGCAGTAGGGCTGCTCTATGGGACTCTTCCAGGCCCCAGCAGTAGGGCTGCTCTATGGGACTCTTCCAGGCCCCAGCAGTAGGGCTGCTCTATGGGACTCTTCCAGGCTCCAGCAGTAGGGATGCTCTATGGGACTCTTCCAGGCCCCAGCAGTAGGGATGCTCTATGGGACTCTTCCAGGCTCCAGCTGTAGCTGCTCTATGGGACTCTTCCTGGCTCCAGCAGTAGGGCTGCTCTATGGGACTCTTCCTGGCTCCAGCAGTAGGGCTGCTCTATGGGACTCTTCGAGGCTCCAGCAGTAGGGCTGCTCTATGGGACTCTTCCAGGCCCCAGCAGTAGGGATGCTCTATGGGACTCTTCCAGGCCCCAGCAGTAGGGCTGCTCTATGGGACTCTTCGAGGCTCCAGCAGTAGGGCTGCTCTATGGGACTCTTCCAGGCCCCAGCAGTAGGGCTGCTCTATGGGACTCTTCGAGGCTCCAGCAGTAGGGCTGCTCTATGGGACTCTTCCTGGCTCCAGCAGTAGGGCTGCTCTATGGGACTCTTCCTGGCTCCAGCAGTAGGGCTACTCTATGGGACTCTTCCAGGCTCCAGCAGTAGGGCTGCTCTATGGGACTCTTCCAGGCCCCAGCAGTAGGGCTGCTCTATGGGACTCTTCCAGGCTCCAGCAGTAGGGCTGCTCTATGGGACTCTTCCAGGCCCCAGCAGTAGGGCTGCTCTATGGGACTCTTCGAGGCTCCAGCAGTAGGTCTGCTGCTCTATGGGACTCTTCCAGGCTCCAGCAGTAGGGCTGCTCTATGGGACTCTTCCTGGCTCCAGCAGTAGGGCTGCTCTATGGGACTCTTCCAGGCTCCAGCAGTAGGGCTGCTCTATGGGACTCTTCCTGGCTCCAGCTGTAGGGCTGCTCTATGGGACCCTCCCAATCTCCAGCAGTAGGGCTGCTCTATGGGACTCTTCCAGGCCCCAGTAGTAGGGATGCTCTATGGGACTCTTCCAGGCTCCAGCAGTAGGGCTGCTCTATGGGACTCTTCCAGGCTCCAGCAGTAGGGCTGCTCTATGGGACTCTTCCAGGCCCCAGTAGTAGGGATGCTCTATGGGACTCTTCCATGCCTCAGCAGTAGGGCTGCTCTATGGGACACTTCCAGGCCCCAGTAGTAGGGATGCTCTATGGGACTCTTCCTGGCTCCAGCAGTAGGGCTGCTCTATGGGACTCTTCGAGGCTCCAGCAGTAGGGCTGCTCTATGGGACTCTTCCAGGCCCCAGCAGTAGGGATGCTCTATGGGACTCTTCCAGGCCCCAGCAGTAGGGCTGCTCTATGGGACTCTTCGAGGCTCCAGCAGTAGGGCTGCTCTATGGGACTCTTCCAGGCCCCAGCAGTAGGGCTGCTCTATGGGACTCTTCGAGGCTCCAGCAGTAGGGCTGCTCTATGGGACTCTTCCTGGCTCCAGCAGTAGGGCTGCTCTATGGGACTCTTCCTGGCTCCAGCAGTAGGGCTGCTCTATGGGACTCTTCCAGGCTCCAGCAGTAGGGCTGCTCTATGGGACTCTTCCAGGCCCCAGCAGTAGGGCTGATCTATGGGACTCTTCCAGGCTCCAGCAGTAGGGCTGCTCTATGGGACTCTTCCAGGCCCCAGCAGTAGGGCTGCTCTATGGGACTCTTCGAGGCCCCAGCAGTAGGTCTGCTGCTCTATGGGACTCTTCCAGGCTCCAGCAGTAGGGCTGCTCTATGGGACTCTTCCTGGCTCCAGCAGTAGGGCTGCTCTATGGGACTCTTCCAGGCTCCAGCAGTAGGGCTGCTCTATGGGACTCGTCCTGGCTCCAGCTGTAGGGCTGCTCTATGGGACCCTCCCAATCTCCAGCAGTAGTGCTGCTCTATGGGACTCTTCCAGGCCCCAGTAGTAGGGATGCTCTATGGGACTCTTCCAGGCTCCAGCAGTAGGGCTGCTCTATGGGACTCTTCCAGGCTCCAGCAGTAGGGCTGCTCTATGGGACTCTTCCAGGCCCCAGTAGTAGGGATGCTCTATGGGACTCTTCCATGCCTCAGCAGTAGGGCTGCTCTATGGGACACTTCCAGGCCCCAGTAGTAGGGATGCTCTATGGGACTCTTCCAGGCTCCAGCTGTAGGGCTGCTCTATGGGACTCTTCCAGGCCCCAGCAGTAGGGCTCCTCTATGGGACTCTTCCAGGCTCCAGCAGTAGGGCTGCTCTATGGGACTCTTCCAGGCTCCAGCAGTAGGGCTGCTCTATGGGACTCTTCCAGGCCCCAGCAGTAGGGCTGCTCTATGGGACTCTTCCAGGCTCCAGCAGTAGGGATGCTCTATGGGACTCTTCCAGGCTCCAGCAGTAGGGCTGCTCTATGGGACTCTTCCAGGCTCCAGCAGTAGGGATGCTCTATGGGACTCTTCCAGGCCCCAGCAGTAGCTGCTCTATGGGACTCTTCCAGGCCCCAGCAGTAGCTGCTCTATGGGACTCTTCCAGGCCCCAGCAGTAGGGCTGCTCTATGGGACTCTTCCAGGCCCCAGCAGTAGGGCTGCTCTATGGGACTCTTCCAGGCCCCAGCAGTAGGGCTGCTCTATGGGACTCTTCCAGGCTCCAGCAGTAGGGATGCTCTATGGGACTCTTCCAGGCTCCAGCAGTAGGGCTGCTCTATGGGACTCTTCCAGGCTCCAGCAGTAGGGATGCTCTATGGGACTCTTCCAGGCCCCAGCAGTAGCTGCTCTATGGGACTCTTCCAGGCCCCAGCAGTAGCTGCTCTATGGGACTCTTCCAGGCCCCAGCAGTAGGGCTGCTCTATGGGACTCTTCCAGGCCCCAGCAGTAGCTGCTCTATGGGACTCTTCCAGGCCCCAGCAGTAGGGCTGCTCTATGGGACTCTTCCAGGCCCCAGCAGTAGCTGCTCTATGGGACTCTTCCAGGCTCCAGCAGTAGCTGCTCTATGGGACTCTTCCAGGCTCCAGCAGTAGCTGCTCTATGGGACTCTTCCAGGCTCCAGCAGTAGCTGCTCTATGGGACTCTTCCAGGCTCCAGCAGTAGGGCTGCTCTATGGGACTCTTCCAGGCTCCAGCAGTAGGGATGCTCTATGGGACTCTTCCAGGCCCCAGCAGTAGCTGCTCTATGGGACTCTTCCAGGCCCCAGCAGTAGCTGCTCTATGGGACTCTTCCAGGCCCCAGCAGTAGGGCTGCTCTATGGGACTCTTCCAGGCCCCAGCAGTAGCTGCTCTATGGGACTCTTCCAGGCCCCAGCAGTAGGGCTGCTCTATGGGACTCTTCCAGGCCCCAGCAGTAGCTGCTCTATGGGACTCTTCCAGGCTCCAGCAGTAGCTGCTCTATGGGACTCTTCCAGGCTCCAGCAGTAGCTGCTCTATGGGACTCTTCCAGGCTCCAGCAGTAGCTGCTCTATGGGACTCTTCCAGGCCCCAGCAGTAGGGCTGCTCTATGGGACTCTTCCAGGCCCCAGCAGTAGCTGCTCTATGGGACTCTTCCAGGCTCCAGCAGTAGCTGCTCTATGGGACTCTTCCAGGCTCCAGCAGTAGCTGCTCTATGGGACTCTTCCAGGCTCCAGCAGTAGCTGCTCTATGGGACTCTTCCAGGCTCCAGCAGTAGGGCTGCTCTATGGGACTCTTCCAGGCTCCAGCAGTAGGGCTGCTCTATGGGACTCTTCCAGGCTCCAGCAGTAGGGCTGCTCTATGGGACTCTTCCAGGCTCCAGCAGTAGGGCTGCTCTATGGGACTCTTCCAGGCTCCAGCAGTAGGGCTGCTCTATGGGACTCTTCCAGGCTCCAGCAGTAGGGCTGCTCTATGGGACTCTTCCAGGCTCCAGCAGTAGCTGCTCTATGGGACTCTTCCAGGCTCCAGCAGTAGGGCTGCTCTATGGGACTCTTCCAGGCTCCAGCAGTAGGGCTGCTCTATGGGACTCTTCCAGGCTCCAGCAGTAGCTGCTCTATGGGACTCTTCCAGGCTCCAGCAGTAGCTGCTCTATGGGACTCTTCCAGGCTCCAGCAGTAGGGCTGCTCTATGGGACTCTTCCAGGCTCCAGCAGTAGGCCTGCTCTGCAGCATTCATGATGGATGCATGATGCAGCATGTGTCACCATGGTGTTGATGTGAACTGAAGCCCCATAGATGAACACAGCTGCTAAGATCAGGCCATCTGCTACCACAGCTCCATGGTCCTGCAGCAGACACTCTGAACATCTCTGCACTAACACAGCATCACAGCAGCCTGATGGCCTCATCACAGCAGCATCTCATCACAGCACTCAGCCCTGGGGAGCCAATCAACTCGCATCTCATGTGCTGGGGTTTACTTACTGGGTTTTGTGTATTTTGAAATGCTATGTGAGCGTTCATGTGTCTGTGTGTTTATGTCAGAGTGTGTGTGTGAGTGTACATATGTGTGTACGTGTATGAGTGTGTGTTCTGCAGGGAGCCAGTTGTGTGTTGGATCTAGACGAACATTTGAACAGCTGTTCAAAACATTTAGCAGTCATGTATTTGCTTATTTCTCTTCGTAACCATCATCCTTCCCTTTCCACCTTCCTCTGCTACCATGAGGTGTGGGTACTTGTGTCTGAGTCCTCACACACACATTTACACACACATCTGGGTGAACTAATCCCAGCCCTAGTGAACAGTAGTTATCTGAGCTGATCCAGTAGCAGACCTCATGTTTTGTATGGATGATTCTAGAAGCAGGAGAGAGACCTAAGTATGGATGACCTTAGAGCTTCTGTTCTTCTAACTATGAGTAATGATGACACACACACACACACACACACACATACACACACAACCCCTCTCATACATACATACATACATACATACATACATACACACACACAAAAAAAAAACACACACACAGACCATACATACACACACAAACCCCCCCACACACAGACACAACCCCTCACACACACACACACACACACACAGACACAAACCCCTTACACATACATGGACACACACAGCCCCTCACACACACACACACACACACTAACACAAATACAGAAAGCTCTGCTTTGGTACCTTCTGCATCATCCTTTCATCTGGAACACTAAAACAATGGGTGATGAAAAGTCCTATTAAGTGGGTGAGTTGATAAAGATTACCCTGCTGAAGCCGTGTCATCAATACAGCTTCAGCTCGGTGCTGCTGCTCTGCTCCTGCAAGGCTGGCAGTGGGAGTGGTGGAGGGTTCTTATTCCCACCCCTGTGAGGGGCCCCTGAGGCAGCACTAGGACTGGAAACCAAACACCCCTCCTGGAAGACAGTGGAATCAGAATGTTGACAACCCTGTGGGGTTCCAGTGCTGAAGAGGCTGTGCAGCAAACAGCTTATATATGTCATCATCTTGCCATTAGTGAAGCACATCTGACAGTCAGTGTCCTGTCCTGTCTGTCTGTTTGTAGACACCAGCCTTCAAGCCTGACTGACTACTCATTGACTAAATGATTACCTAGGAGAAGCATGCTGGCGTACATCACAGTGTGTGACGTCAATAGTCAGAGCTGCAGTATTGGGCTAACATTGTGTTGAAGTGTACGTGTGTGTGCGTGTGTGTGCGTGTGTGTGCTTGTCTATACGTGTGTGCTCCTTAATTTCGACTGTGTATGTGTGGATCTTTGTGGGTTTTTGAACATGTGATTGTTCGTGTCTGTGTGTGTGTGTGAAAGTTGGCTGTGTCTGAATGCATAAATGTGTCATGTGAGAGCACAGCGAAAGTGTAGCTTATGAGTGTGAGTACACAGCAGTGTACTGCTCTGGGTCATCAGTGTTCAGCAGTGTACTGCTCTGGGTCATCAGTGTTCAGCAGTGTACTGCTCTGGGTCATCAGTGTTCAGCAGTGTACTGCTCTGGGTCAGCAATGTACTGCTCTGGGTCAGCAGTGTTCAGCAGTGTACTGCTCTGGGTCATCAGTGTTCAGGTATCTGGGCTGGTTTGTTTCTGTAATTCCAACAGTTCCTGATTCCCAGAAGATGTTGAGGTTTGCATGTTTGTGTGTCCAGTGATCCTGCAGACACACACTCACACTAGTGATTATCTAAGGAGCCCACAGTGATGTGTGGTGATTAGGGCCAAGATAAATAGCCTGGTTTAATTGCATGGCTTCATAAGGAGGTTTAAGGGAGATGTTCTTTATTGTTTGTTCTCCCAGAGGACCTGCTTGTCTGGAGGTCACAGTGTGTCTGAATGAGTGCTCATATCCCTAGAACAAGAGAGGCTGAATACCTGAATACCTGGACCAGAGTACAAAGTTAGAGGGGTGTGGTTAGAGGACAAATGGGCGGGGACCCCATTCCTGCCTCCTGCCTCCAGCTCTGCCTCTTGCCTCCAGCCTTGCCTCCAGCCTCCAGCCCTGCCTCCAGCCTCCAGCCCTGCCTCCAGCCTCCAGCCCTGCCTCCAGCCCTGCCTCCAGCCCTGCCTCCAGCCTCCAGCCCTGCCTCCAGCCTCCAGCCCTGCCTCCAGCCTCCAGCCCTGCCTCCAGCCCTGCCTCCAGCCCTGCCTCCAGCCTCCAGCCCTGCCTCCTGCCTCCAGCTCTGCCTCTTGCCTCCAGCCTTGCCTCCAGCCCTGCCTCCAGCCTCCAGCCCTGCCTCCAGCCTCCAGCCCTGCCTCCAGCCTCCAGCCCTGCCTCCAGCCCTGCCTCCAGCCTCCAGCCCTGCCTCCAGCCTCCAGCCCTGCCTCCAGCCCTGCCTCCAGCCTCCAGCCCTGCCTCCAGCCTCCAGCCCTGCCTCCAGCCTCCAGCCCTGCCTCCTGCCTCCAGCCCTGCCTCCTGCCTCCTGCCTCCTGCCTCCAGCCCTGCCTCCAGCCTCCAGCCCTGCCTCCAGCCTCCAGCCCTGCCTCCTGCCTCCTGCCTCCTGCCTCCAGCTCTGCCTCCAGCCTCCAGCCCTGCCTCCAGCCTCCAGCCCTGCCTCCTGCCTCCAGCTCTGCCTCTTGCCTCCAGCCTTGCCTCCAGCCCTGCCTCCAGCCTCCAGCCCTGCCTCCAGCCTCCAGCCCTGCCTCCAGCCTCCAGCCCTGCCTCCAGCCCTGCCTCCAGCCTCCAGCCCTGCCTCCAGCCTCCAGCCCTGCCTCCAGCCCTGCCTCCAGCCTCCAGCCCTGCCTCCAGCCTCCAGCCCTGCCTCCAGCCTCCAGCCCTGCCTCCTGCCTCCAGCCCTGCCTCCTGCCTCCTGCCTCCTGCCTCCAGCTCTGCCTCCAGCCTCCAGCCCTGCCTCCAGCCTCCAGCCCTGCCTCCTGCCTCCTGCCCTGCCTCCTGCCTCCTGCCTCCAGCTCTGCCTCCAGCCTCCAGCCCTGCCTCCAGTCTCCAGCCCTGCCTCCTGCCTCCTGCCCTGCCTCCTGCCTCCTGCCTCCTGCCTCCAGCTCTGCCTCCAGCCTCCAGCCCTGCCTCCAGTCTCCAGCCCTGCCTCCTGCCTCCTGCCTCCTGCCTCCAGCTCTGCCTCCAGTCTCCAGCCCTGCCTCCAGCCTCCAGCCCTGCCTCCTGCCTCCAGCCAGCAGGACAAGCAGACATCCAGCAGAGCCAGTGATTATTCAGCTAATAGCTTTATTACAGCCATGAAAGAGGCGTCAGCCTCGATGAGGAAGTCATTTAGATGTGTAATATGGATGTTATCAGAGGCCATTCCCCCCCCCACACACCCTGGATCTAATTCATCTCTTAATGAACACAGACCACCAGGCTGACGCTCCACAAGTTCTGTTTCTGAGCCAGAGGTCCATCAGCTGCTTGTTATTGGGAGAGGACAGTAGCACACAGGCCTTTCCAGGGTGCTCCTCATAGATAATGCAGCTGTAATGATCTAGATGTGGATAAACCTCCCTGCAGTGCTGGTGGCAGGACAGTGTTATGAGACTAATACGTCTTCATCTACAGTGAATATGCAGTGATTAACCACAGACCACTGTCTCTCTGGACTGAGGTTTAGGAATATCTGTGTGTGTGTTTGTGTACGTGTGAGAGGGGGTGTTTGAGTGCGTGTGTGTGTGTGTGTGTGCGTGTGTGTGTGTGCGTGTATGTCTGCGTTTAAGGCTCCAGCCAGACTGTTTTTTCAGCTGGAGGGAGTATAGTAGTCATGACAACCTGCAGGTCTGCCTGTGATCTGCTGTATGAGGCTGGAGATGAACCCAGCTGTGCCCATATTCACTGTTCCAATAACATCACCTCCACTGACGTACAGCTATGTTCCAATAACATCACCTCCACTGACACAATAACATCACCTCCACTGACACAATAACATCACCTCCACTGACACAATAACATCACCTCCACTGACACAATAACATCACCTCCACTGACACGATAACATCACTTCCACTGACACAATAACATCACCTCCACTGACACGATAACATCACCTCCACTGACACAATAACATCACCTCCACTGACACAATAACATCACCTCCACTGACACGATAACATCACTTCCACTGACACAATAACATCACCTCCACTGACACGATAACATCACCTCCACTGACACAATAACATCACCTCCACTGACACAATAACATCACCTCCACTGACACAATAACATCACCTCCACTGACACAATAACATCACCTCCACTGACACGATAACATCACTTCCACTGACACAATAACATCACCTCCACTGACACGATAAAATCACCTCCACTGACACAATAACATCACCTCCACTGACATACAGCTTTGTAATAAACGTTCTACAGGTAATATTGATTAGAAAGAATTACTGATGATAATGTATTTGTTTATTTAATCATTTATTTGGCTCCTCCAATGCAAATAGTTCCACATCTGAACAGTTTCCTGCAGACTTGTGATTGGTTGTTTAGGACTAAACCCTCTCGACCTCCAGCCTCTAACACAGCCTCTAACACAGCCACCTAACCAGTCTTTACCCTAGCCTCTAACTCACCCTCTAACACAGCTTCTAACACCCTCCAACCCAGCCTCTAACTCAGGCCCTAACCCAGCCTCTAACACACCTTCTACCTCAGCCTATAATCAGGCCTCCTCCTGTTACTGGAAAGCAGCCTCTAGAATAGAGGCAATCAGCCTCATGGGGTGTAGCTGGGTCACTGACTGGTCACCTGATCACAGTGGCAAAGCCTGATTGGCTTCTGAAGTAGGTATTCTCTGCTCCTGATTTAAATAGGATGTAAATGTGTGTGGCAGGGGTGTGTGTGTGTGTTGTAAAAGTGTTCATGTGTGATAGGGGTGTGTGGGTTGTTGGTGTGAATGTGTGACTGGTGTGTGTGTGTGTTGTTATTGTATGTGTCACAGGGGTGTGTGTTTTGTTAGTGTGTATGTGTGTGTGTGTTGTTATTGTTTATGTGTCACAGGGGTGTGTGTTTTGTTAGTGTGTATGTGTGTGTGTGTGTGTTTTGTTAGTGTGTATGTGTGTGTGTGTTGTTAGTGTGTGTGTGTGTGTGTGTCAAGGGTGCCATGTTGTTGAGAGGCAGCTAAACAGACAGGGTGACCTGGCTGTCACTCCACTGTGGAGGAGCTGTTAAGATGAGGTCTGACAGATCAGCCCAGAGACTCACTGACTAACAAGAGGCTCAACAACACACCTGCAACACACCTGCAACACACCTGCAACACACTTCCAACACACCTGCAACACACCTGCAACACACCTGCAACACACTTCCAACACACCTGCAACACACCTGCAACACACCTGCAACACACTTCCAACACACCTGCAACACACTTCCAACACACCTGCAACACACCTGCAACACACCTGCAACACACTTCCAACACACTTCCAACACACCTGCAACACACCTGCAACACACTTCCAACACACCTGCAACACACCTGCAACACACCTGCAACACATTTCCAACACACCTGCAACACACCTGCAACACACCTGCAACACACCTGCAACACACCTGCAACACACCTGCAACACACCTGCAACACACTTCCAACACACTTCCAACACACCTGCAACACACCTGCAACACACTTCCAACACACCTGCAACACACCTGCAACACACCTGCAACACACTTCCAACACACTTCCAACACACCTGCAACACACTTCCAACACACTTCCAACACACCTGCAACACACTTCCAACACACCTGCAACACACTTCCAACACACCTGCAACACACCTGCAACACACCTGCAACACACTTCCAACACACCTGCAACACACTTCCAACACACCTGCAACACACTTCCAACCCACCTGCAACACACTTCCAACACACCTGCAACACACTTCCAACACACTTCCAACACACCTGCAACACACTTCCAACACACCTGCAACACACTTCCAACACACTTCCAACACCCTTTCTCTCTGTCTCCTCTCTCTCTGTCTCCTTTTCCCTCCTCCCTCTGTCTCCTCCCCCTCCTCTCTCCTCTCTCTCTGTCTCCTTTTCCCTCCTCCCTCTGTCTCCTCCCCCTCCTCTCTCCTCTCTCTCTGTCTCCTTGTCCCTCCTCCCTCTGTCTCCTCCCCCTCCTCTCTCCTCTCTCTCTCTGTCTCCTTGTCCCTTCTCTCTCTGTCTCCCCCCTCCTCTTCCCTCCCAACTCCTCTCCTCCTTCTAGACCTTTCCTACTTCCTTGCTTCCTTCAGTTCCTCTCCTCCTGCCTACTCTCTCCATTTCTCATCCTGTCCAGTTATTCTTAGAGGGTTAGATGTGAGTCAGAGGCTCCACTGGCTCAGGCAGTAAAAATGGCTACCAGAGAACGAGCTTCATTTCCATGTTCCAGGTCGACTGATGAGACTGTAGCCACTCCTGCTGTGCCCTACCTTTCTGAATCACGGCAACCAATCATAAAGTTACCACAGAATTCTATTAACCAATTAAATTGCCGCTGCTTTATCACGTTTTTCACAGAATGAAATTGATATCTGACCAATCAGAAGTTTCTTTCATGTTGCATCCCTACGGGTTACACCTGTCTTCTAGCATACAGAGAGGGAGGGAGGGAGGGAGGGAGGGGAGAGAAGGAGGGAGAGAGGAGAGAGGAAGAGAGAGAGGGAAAGGGAGGGAGTGAGGGAGGGAAGATGGAGAGAGAGCAATAGAGGGAGGGAGAGGGAGACAGGAGAGAGAGGGAGAGACTGAGGGAGGGAAGATAGAAAGAGAGAGAGAGAACAGAGTAGTCTGTCTGTCTTCATCCACCAGCCTGTCTGTCTGCCTTCATCCACCAGCCTGTCTGTCTGCCTTCATCCACCAGCCTGTCTGTCTGCCTTCATCCACCAGCCTGTCTGTCTGTCTTCATCCACCAGCCTGTCTGTCTGCCTTCATCCACCAGCCTGTCTGTCTGTCTTCATCCACCAGCCTGTCTGTCTGCCTTCATCCACCAGCCTGTCTGTCTGCCTTCATCCACCAGCCTGTCTGTCTGCCTTCATTCACCAGCCTGTCTGTCTGCCTTCATCCACCAGCCTGTCTGTCTGCCTTCATCCACCAGCCTGTCTGTCTGTCTTCATCCACCAGCCTGTCTGTCTGTCTTCATCCACCAGCCTGTCTGTCTGCCTTCATCCACCAGCCTGTCTGTCTGTCTCCATCCACCAGCCTGTCTGTCTGTCTTCATCCACCAGCCTGTCTGTCTGCCTTCATCCACCAGCCTTTCTGTCTGTCTTCATTCACCAGTCTGTCTGTCTGCCTTCATCCACCAGCCTGTCTGTCTGTCTTCATCCACCAGCCTGTCTGTCTGTCTTCATCCACCAGCCTGTCTGTCTGTCTTCATCCACCAGCCTGTCTGTCTGTCTTCATCCACCAGCCTGTCTGTCTGTCTTCATCCACCAGCCAGTGTGTGTGATTGTGTGGGTTAAGGTTAGGCATGTGTTTGGTATGTGTAGGTGTGTGTGTGCACGTGTGCGGGTGTATGTGTGTTTGTGTGGTTGTGTGTGTGTGTGCTTGTGTGTGTGTGTGAGCCCATGCCTTCTCTGTGCTAGATAAACAGATGCACATGTATTATTGTTGTTATGTATTATTGCTGCTTCTTCCCAAGGTCTCTGCATGAGCAGAGTGTTGCTGTGGAGACACAACCAACTACAGACATGGCACTGTCCTTAGGAGGAGGAGGGAGACCTGTCCTTACCCTGAGGAGGAGAAGGAGGAGGAGGGAGACCTGTCCTTACCCTGAGGAGGAAGAGGAGGAAGAGGAAGACCTTTCCTTACCCTGAGGAGGAGGAGGAGGTGGAGGAGGACCTGTCCTTACCCTGAGGAGGAGGAGGAAGTGGAGGAGGAGGGAGGGGGAGGAGGAGGAGGACCTGTCCTTACCCTGAGGAGCAGGAGGAAGTGGAGGAGGAGGGAGGGGGAGGAGGAGGAGGACCTGTCCTTACCCTGTGGAGGAGGAGAAGGAGGAGGACGTGGAGGAGGACCTGTCCTTAGCCTGAGGAGGAGGGGGTGAGGAGGACCTGAGGAGGACCAGAGGAGATGGAGGAGATGATATAGGAAGTTATTGAGGAAGTGATATGAGGTGATAGAGAAGGTAATAAAGGAGGTGGTAGAAGAGATAGCAGAGGAGGTGGCAGAGGAGGTGGCAGAGGAGGTGGTAGATGAGGTGGTAGAGGAGGTGGTAGAGGAGGTGGTAGTGGAGGTGGTAGAGGAGGTGGCAGAGGAGGTGGCAGAGGAGGTGGCAGAGGAGGTGGTAGAGGAGGTGGTAGAGGAGGTGGTAGAGGAGTTGGTAGAGGAGGTGGTAGAGGAGGTGGCAGAGGAGGTGGTAGAGGAGGTGATATAGTTGATAGAGGAGGTGATAGAGGAGGTGATATAGTTGATAGAGGAGGTGATAGAGGAGTTAATAGAGGAGGTGATATAGTTGATAGAGGAGGTGATAGAGGAGGTGATATAGTTGATAGAGGAGGTGATAGAGGAGTTAATAGAGGAGGTGATATAGTTGATAGAGGAGGTGATAGAGGAGGTGATATAGTTGATAGAGGAGGTGATATAGTTGATAGAGGAGGTGATATAGTTGATAGAGGAGGTGATAGAGGAGTTAATAGAGGAGGTGATATAGTTGATAGAGGAGGTGATAGAGGAGTTAATAGAGGAGGTGATATTGTTGATAGAGGAGGTGATATAGTTGATAGAGGAGGTGATAGAGGAGTTAATAGAGGAGGTGATATAGTTGATAGAGGAGGTGATAGAGGTTAAAGAGGTAGTGAAGGAAGTGTATTTCCTGCAAGCGACTGCAGTGATAATATACAGCCAGTCTGGGACAAGATAAACAATGGAGAGAGACAGGGGTGTTCATCCATTCACAACACCAGCATCCACTTCTGCCCCTGCCTCTCTCTCTCTCTCTCTCTCTCTCCATCCTTCTCTCTCACACACACTCTTCCCCTCTCTCCTCACTCTTTCTCTCTCTGTCACTGTCTCCAGGTGTAATGTTCTGGAAAATGGAGCCTGCTTCGCTAAGCCCCTTTTATTAGTTTCCTTTTTATGGGCGAGGATTTGCACAAATAATTTCCTGGTGTCCATATGTTCTCCATGGGCCAGTAGCTGCTGTTTCAGAGTGCATCTCAGGTGGGTAGAGAGGAGAGAGGTGAGACAGTGTCTGAGGTAGATAGGAGAGAGGTGAGACAGTGTCTGAGGTAGATAGGAGAGAGGTGAGACAGTGTCTGAGGTAGAGAGGAGAGAGGTGAGACAGTGTCTGAGGTAGAAAGGAGAGAGGTGAGACAGTGTCTGAGGTAGAGAGGAGAGAGGTGAGACAGTGTCTCAGGTGGGTAGAGAGGAGAGAGGTGAGACAGTGTCTGAGGTAGAGAGGAGAGAGGTGAGACAGTGTCTGAGGTAGAGAGGAGAGAGGTGAGACAGTGTCTGAGGTAGAGAGGAGAGAGGTGAGACAGTGTCTGAGGTAGAGAGGAGAGAGGTGAGACAGTGTCTGAGGTAGAGAGGAGAGAGGTGAGACAGTGTCTCAGGTAGGTAGAGAGGAGAGAGGTGAGACAGTGTCTGAGGTAGAGAGGAGAGAGGTGAGACAGTGTCTGAGGTAGAGAGGATAGAGGTGAGACAGTGTCTGAGGTAGAGAGGAGAGAGGTGAGACAGTGTCTCAGGTGGTTAATGAGGTGAGACAGTCTCCCAGGTGATTAGTGAGGTGAGACAGTCTCTCAGGTGGTTAGAAGGCTGAGGGAGGCTGAGGGAGGCTGAGGGAGGCTGAGGGAAGCTGAGGGAGGCTAAGGGAGGCTGATGGAGGCTGGGGGGTTTGGGGGGAGGCTAAGGGAGGCTGGGGGAGGCTGGGGGAGGCTGGGGGGGTTTGGGAGCAGGACACTGGTGGACAGTGCTCCATTATGAATGAGAGGCTTTAACATTCCTTGGTTGTCTGGTTTAGAGGTCTGCAGTGGACAGAGAGGAGAGGCCGGTGATTCCATCTGGAGACTGTAGCTTTGATCACAACTACAGAGGGACAGCACTGTGTGATCACCCTGAGCTCATGTGGGGGGAGGATGGGGGAGGCTGGGGGGAGGAGGGGAGGATGGGGGACAGAGGGGAGGCTGGGGGGTGGAGGGGAGGGGCTGGGGGGGAGGCTGAGGGAGGCTGAAGGGAGGAGGGGAGGATGGGGGACAGAGGGGAGGATGGGGGGGTGGAGGGGAGGGGGCGGAGGGGGAGGAGGGGAGGGGAGGGGGCTGGGGGGCGGAGGGGAGTGGCCGGAGGGGAGGTGGCTGGGGGGCGGAGGGTTGGAAGGGGGGAGAGGATGAGAGAATCAGTATGTCAGACACACCAATGCTGACGATACTGAAGGAGAGAGAGATCGAGGACAAGAACACAACAACGTCTTAGGAATCAGAAAGACCATAAAGAGAGAGGGGGGAGGAGGGGAGAGGGGGGGGAGGAGAGAGAGGGAGAGGGGAGGAGGAGAGAGAGGGGGAAGAAGAGAGTGAGGGGGAGGGGGGAGGAAGAAAGAGGGGGTGGAGGGGGAGAGAGAGAGAGGGGGTGGAGGAGGAGAGAGAGGAAAGGGGACAGGGGAAAGAGAGGAGGTGGAGGGGGAGAGATAGAGGGGGGAGGAGGAGAGAGGGAGAGAGGGAGGAGGAGGAGAGAGGGGAGGAGGAGAGGGAGAGAGGGAGGAGGAGGAGAGAGGGGAGGAGGAGAGGGAGAGAGGGAGGAGGAGGAGAGAGGGGAGGAGGAGTGAGAGGAAAGGGGACAGGGGAAAGAGAGGAGGGAGGTGAAGGAAGGCTGCTTGCTTGCTGTCCTCAGCCGTTCTTCAGGGGTTTGCTGCTTGTTTCTTAATGGAGCACATGTCTCGTCCTAAAAGCTTTCAGTCCCCTGGGCTTCACTGGGTTTCAGAACACAGACACCAGTTCACAGGACTCACAGACTGGAGAGGTGTCTAGACCAGCGGTGTCTAGACCAGGGGTGTCTGAGGTACTGGACAGACCAGGGGTGTCTGAGGTACTGGACAGACCAGGGGTGTCTGAGGTACTGGACAGACCAGGGGTGTCTGAGGTACTGGACAGACCAGGGGTGTCTGAGGTACTGGACAGACCAGGGGTGTCTGAGGTACTGGACAGACCAGGGGTGTCTGAGGTACTGGACAGACCAGGGGTGTCTGAGGTACTGGACAGACCCGGGGTGTCTGAGGTACTGGACAGACCCGGGGTGTCTGAGGTACTGGACAGACCAGGGGTGTCTGAGGTACTGGACAGACCAGGGGTGTCTGAGGTACTGGACAGACCAGGGGTGTCTGAGGTACTGGACAGACCAGGGGTGTCTGAGGTACTGGACAGACCAGGGGTGTCTGAGGTACTGGACAGACCAGGGGTGTCTGAGGTACTGGACAGACCAGGGGTGTCTGAGGTACTGGACAGACCAGGGGTGTCTGAGGTACTGGACAGACCAGGGGTGTCTGAGGTACTGGACAGACCAGGGGTGTCTGAGGTACTGGACAGAGGGGGGGTTATGGTACTAAAATAAACAGGTAGAGACCAGGTGTGAGGATCTAGGTTACACTAGAGACCAGGTGTGTGTGTAGATAGGATGTGGTGAGGGTGTGGTGAGGGTGTGGTGAGGGTGTGGTGAGGGTGTGGTGAGGGTGTGGTGAGGATGTGGTGAGGGTGTGGTGAGGGTGTGGTGAGGGTGTGGTGAGGGTGTGGTGAGGGTGTGGTGAGGGTGTGGTGAGGATGTGGTGAGGGTGTGGTGAGGGTGTGGTGAGGGTGTGGTGAGGGTGTGGTGAGGGTGTGGTGAGGGTGTGGTGAGCTGTCCAAGCTGTGACGCAGCCTGAGCCTGCCTGAGGAGGAGAGGAGGAGAGAGGAGGAGAGAGGAGGAGAGAGGAGGAGAGAGGAGGAGGAGGAGAGGAGGAGAGGAGGAGAGGAGGAGAGGAGGAGAGAGGAGAGGAGGAGAGAGGAGGAGAGAGGAGGAGAGAGGAGGAGAGGAGGAGAGGAGGAGAGGAGGAGAGGAGGAGAGAGGAGAGGAGGAGAGAGGAGGAGAGAGGAGGAGAGAGGAGGAGGAGGAGAGGAGGAGAGGAGAAGAGGAGGAGAGAGGAGAGGAGGAGAGAGGTGAGGAGGAGAGAGGAGGAGGAGAGAGGTGAGGAGGAGAGAGGAGGAGGAGGAGAGAGGAGGAGAGGAGGAGAGGAGGAGAGGAGGAGAGAGGAGAGAGGTGAGGAGGAGAGAGAGGAGGAGAGAGGAGGAGGAGAGAGGTGAGGAGGAGAGAGGAGGAGGAGAGAGGAGGAGGAGGAGAGAGGAGGAGGAGGAGGAGAGGAGGAGAGAGGAGAGAGGAGAGAGGAGAGAGGAGAGAGGTGGAGGGGAGGAGAGTGGTGAGGAGGAGAGAGGTGAGGAGGAGAGAGGTGAGGAGGAGAGAGGAGGAGGAGGAGAGAGGAGGAGGAGGAGAGAGGTGAGGAAGAGAGAGGAGGAGGAGAGAGGTGAGGAGGAGAGAGGAGGAGGAGGAGAGAGGAGGAGGAGGAGAGAGGAGGAGGATGAACTGTGCTGTGCTTCTTAAATGGAACAGTACTGATCTCTGCTCCTATCAAACCAGGGAACCTTGAATGTTTGGCTGCAGGCGTCTCTGTTCTCCTCTCACTGTGTTTAGCAGCCCTCAACTCCAATGGACACTTTCCATCCTCTGATGGTGTAGGAGCCGCAAGTGCCAAGTACACACACACACACACACACACACTCACACACACACACGCACACAAGGTGCCAAGTGAACTGAACACTCATCACACTCTCTCCTGACTTCCAGGCTCCAGGGTCCAAGTCCAGGGCTGCCATGCCTGACCTGCTCTGGGATCGGAGCCCCTCTGTGGCTGGCAGCCCTGCCCCAGCCTGGGGCTCGGAGCACCAGCCGTCATGCTGGCTCAGTAATGACATGCAGGGGAGGGAGGCTGGCCTGGACAGCAGCCCAGGCCTGGAAGCTTTGGCCTCACTTTTACCTTGGTCAAATATCATCACAGCCCTGGCTGTTAATAAACCATTAATCTTAACAGCCAGGCTCAGCATTATGCCTACTGGGAGACAGAGAGACAGAGGCAGGGAGACAGAGAGAAGAGAGACAGAGAGTCAGAGAGACAGGGATACAGAGAGAAGAGAGACAGAGAGACAGAGAGTCAGGGAGACAGAGAGACAGAAGCAGGGAGACAGAGAGACAGAGAGTCAGGGAGACAGGGAGACAGAGAGACAGAGAGACAGAGAGACAGAGAGACAGAGAGAAGAGAGACAGAGAGACAGAGAGTCAGGGAGACAGAGAGACAGAGAGACAGAGAGACATAGGCAGGGAGACAGAGAGAAGAGAGACAGAGAGACAGAGAAGAGAGACAGAAGAGAGACAGGGAGACAGGGAGACAGGCAGTGAGACACACACACCGTCCCCCTGCCTCTTTCTCCCTGTCTCTCTACCACACATACCATCCAAACACACTGATCCACTGTCTGAGCTGTTCTGTCTTTATAATGCTCAGCTCCACACATGTAGTCTTTGGCAGACGTTAATCCTGGAAAACCCTGTGGTTAAACCAGGAAGTGTTGACACATTGATCCAGAACCACAGAGTGACATTCATAGAATCACCAGGGAAAGATTTGAGTCTCAATCTGGCTTAACTGGTTTAATATTTATTTCAATCTAATTTGCAGTATGGAGACCAACCATCTGGCCTACCAGAGCTATGTGTACTCCCTACACAATAGGTGTGTCTGACAGGTGGGTGACAGGTGTGTGTGTGAGGCAGGGCCTGAGGTGTGTGTGTGTGTGTGTGTGTGTGTGTGCAGAGCCTGAGTCTGACTCACTTTCCCTAGAGCGTCATCTCTTAGACCAGCCCACTTTAGTTCACCACTTCTTCTATTTCCTGAATGTTGATCCTAGCTGAATATTGTGGTGTGTTGGTTCAGGACTGGAGCTTGGTACTGTTACTGGGCCTGGCTCTTCACTGGGAGCTTGGTACTGTTACTGGGCCTGGCTCTTCACTGGGAGCTTGGTACTGTTACTGGGCCTGGCTCTTCACTGGGAGCTTGGTACTGTTACTGGGCCTGGCTCTTCACTGGGAGCTTGGTACTGTTACTGGGCCTGGCTCTTCACTGGGAGCTTGGTACTGTTACTGGGCCTGGCTCTTCACTGGGAGCTTGATACTGTTACTGGGCCTGGCTCTTCACTGGGAGCTTGGTACTGTTACTGGGCCTGGCTCTTCACTGGGAGCTTGGTACTGTTACTGGGCCTGGCTCTTCACTGGGAGCTTGGTACTGTCACTGGGCCTGGCTCTTCACTGGAAGCTTGGTACTGTTACTGGGCCTGGCTCTTCACTGGGAGCTTGGTACTGTTACTGGGCCTGGCTCTTCACTGGGAGCTTGGTACTGTTACTGGGCCTGGCTCTTCACTGGGAGCTTGGTACTGTTACTGGGCCTGGCTCTTCACTGGGAGCTTGGTACTGTTACTGGGCCTGGCTCTTCACTGGGAGCTTGGTACTGTTACTGGGCCTGGCTCTTCACTGGGAGCTTGGTACTGTCACTGGGCCTGGCTCTTCACTGGGAGCTTGGTACTGTTACTGGGCCTGGCTCTTCACTGGGAGCTTGGTACTGTTACTGGGCCTGGCTCTTCACTGGGAGCTTGGTTATGTTACTGGGCCTGGCTCTTCACTGGGAGCTTGGTACTGTCACTGGGCCTGGCTCTTTACTGGGAGCTTGGTTATGTTACTGGGCCTGGCTCTTCACTGGGAGCTTGGTACTGTCACTGGGCCTGGCTCTTCACTGGGAGCTTGGTACTGTCACTGGGCCTGGTTCTTCACTGGGAGCTTGGTACTGTTACTGGGCCTGGCTCTTCACTGGGAGCTTGGTTATGTTACTGGGCCTGGCTCTTCACTGGGAGCTTGGTACTGTCACTGGGCCTGGCTCTTCACTGGGAGCTTGGTACTGTCACTGGGCCTGGCTCTTCACTGGGAGCTTGGTACTGTCACTGGGCCTGGCTCTTCACTGGGAGCTTGGTACTGTTACTGGGCCTGGCTCTTCACTGGGAGCTTGGTTATGTTACTGGGCCTGGCTCTTCACTGGGAGCTTGGTACTGTCACTGGGCCTGGCTCTTCACTGGGAGCTTGGTACTGTCACTGGGCCTGGTTCTTCACTGGGAGCTTGGTACTGTTACTGGGCCTGGCTCTTCACTGGAAGCTTGGTACTGTTACTGGGCCTGGCTCTTCACTGGGAGCTTGGTACTGTTACTGGGCCTGGCTCTTTACTGGGAGCTTGGTACTGTTACTGGGCCTGGCTCTTCACTGGGAGCTTGATACTGTTACTGGGCCTGGCTCTTCACTGGGAGCTTGGTACTGTTACTGGGCCTGGCTCTTCACTGGGAGCTTGGTACTGTTACTGGGCCTGGCTCTTCACTGGGAGCTTGGTACTGTTACTGGGCCTGGCTCTTCACTGGAAGCTTGGTACTGTTACTGGGCCTGGCTCTTCACTGGAAGCTTGGTACTGTTACTGGGCCTGGCTCTTCACTGGGAGCTTGATACTGTTACTGTTCTGTACTTCTGAGCTACACTTTCATTTTCTTTCATCCATTTCCATCTGAATTTTTTTTGGGTGGAAGTGTTGATGTCAGGGACGGGCTCAAAAGATAAGATCTGTGGGGCTGCGAGAAAAAGTTTTAAAAAGGGTGAAGCTGGTTTGAGTGCCGGCAATCCAGAGACAGCATCCTTATTCAACCCAGAGACAGCATCGTTATTCAACCCAGAGACAGCATCCTTATTCAACCCAGAGACAGCATCCTTATTCAACCCAGAGACAGCATCCTTATTCAACCCAGAGACAGCATCCTTATTCAACCCAGAGACAGCATCCTTATTCAACCCAGAGACAGCATCCTTATTCAACCCAGAGACAGCATCCTTATTCAACCCAGAGACAGCATCCTTATTCAACTCAGAGACAGCATCCATATTCAACCCAGAGACAGCATCCATATTGAACCCAGAGACAGCTTCCATATTCAACCCAGAGACAGCATCCTTATTCAACCCTGAGACAGCATCCATATTCAACCCAGAGACAGCATCCTTATTCAACCCAGAGCCAGCATCCTTATTCAACCCAGACACAGCATCCATATTCAACCCAGAGACAGCATCCTTATTCAACCCAGAGACAGCATCCATATTCAACCCAGAGACAGCATCCATATTCAACCCAGAGACAGCATCCTTATTCAATCCAGAGACAGCATCCATATTCAACCCAGTGCCATGACAACACCGGCCCTAACGACCCACTTGGTGCTCCTGATAAGCTGCTCTGGGCCTGGTGTGAGGTGTGTGTGTGTGTATGTGAGGCGTGTGTGTGTGAGGCGTGTGTGTGAGGCGTATGTGTGTGAGGCGTGTGTGTGAGGCGTGTGTGTGTATGTGAGAAATGTTTGTATGTGAGGCGTGTGTGTGTGAGGCGTGTGTGTGTGTGAGGTGTGTGTGTGTGAGGCGTGTGTGTGTGAGGCGTGTGTGTGTGAGGTGTGTGTGTGTGTGAGGCATGTGTCCCTTTCTTTGTCTCTCAGTCCCTCATGTTTTGTCCCACACAGCAACAGAAGTTCTAAACGGTCTCTTCACTGACAGGAACACAGGGACAACCTCCTCAGAAGATCTGAAGCCCAGATGGCTTCAGAAGGAGGACGCCATGGGAGCACTAAGAAGTTCCTGACAGCCAGGACAGTAAGTCCATATGCTTCCTGCTTCCTGTGTAGGGGGATATTTAGAGGGAGGAGATCTGCTGTCCTCTCTTCTCATCAGCTAGAGGATTGTCCATCACCGGCCATCAGCCATTAGACTGTCTGCAGCTTAATGGACTTGTCCAGGTGTTGGGACAGAAAACAAGATGGATGGTAAATACAACCAACGAGAGACAAGCAGGAGGACAAGAAGGGTGTATGAAGGAGGAGAGGAGGGAGGAGGGAGGAGGGGGGAGGGATGAGGAGGAGAGGAGGGAGAAAAGAGAGGAGACATGAAGGAGTGGGAGGAGGAGATGGAGGAAAGGAAGTGAAGAGGAGGGACAGGAAAGAGGAGAGGTGAGGAGGAAGGGGGAGAGGAGGGAGGATAGGAGGGAGGAGGAGAGAAGGGAGGAGGAGAAGAGGGAGGAGGAGAGAAGGGAGGAGGAGAAGAGGGAGGAGGAGAGAAGGGAGGAGGAGAAGAGGGAGGAGGAGAGAAGGGAGGAGGAGAAGAGGGAGGAGGACCTCAGCCCACATTGATCCACTTGTCAAGTAAGAGATTCCAATCTCCGTCTCCATGACAAAGTTAATCTGTCTCCTGTCATTGCTGTGGAAACTCTCCTAGTATCAGTGTGCTACAGAAAACAGCTGAAAGTGAGACTTGTCAACAGATGATCTTTAAATATGAAGGAGAGGAGAGCAAGAGACAGGAAGAGCCAGAGAGAAGGAGAGAGAGAGATGGGAAGGGAGAGATGCAGAGTGAGGAGAGGGAGATAAAGAAGAGAGGGAGAGAGATACAGAGATAGAGAGGGGGGGCGACTCAGGTCCAGATGGATGTGTAGACAGAGCAGTGAGAGGAGGGTACAGAGGTACTCGCAGCTAGATGAGAGCTGGACTGTCACTCGGCTCCCATCACATTAGGGAAGATAAAGCGTCTCTCTCTGTAAATACAGGGATCTGTTTCTGCTCTGTGTGAAATGAGTTAATGATTTATCTGCAGGCAGCCCACAGCAGCTGTGAAAAATCTTTAACACACACTTATACCTTATTTATAGGGACACATAGATACAAGCTAATAGTTTAAGGTGTGTGTGGGAGTATGTGTGTATTTGTGGAGTTGTGGTTCACCTATTCAACAGTTTCGTTTTGAGGAGATTGCAATGCAATCCTTTATCAGGTTGTGGAAGTATGTAAAAGTAAATTCCCAAAGTCATTTAAAGTCTCAAGATACTGTCCCTGTAAATACTCATGTTGAATGCATTACAGACTGAATTCAAAGCCAGCCCATTATCTGACAACTTGAATATGAGACTGGGACCTTCTACAAACTGGTGAACCTAATAGTGCATGTGTTCTAGAATCTGGTAGGGCATGTGTTCTAGAAGCTGGTAGGGCATGTGTTCTAGAAGCTGGTAGGGCATGTGTTCTAGAAGCTGGTAGGGCATGTGTTCTAGAAGCTGGTAGTGCATGTGTTCTAGAATCTGGTAGGGCATGTGTTCTAGAAGCTGGTAGGGCATGTGTTCTAGAAGCTGGTAGGGCATGTGTTCTAGAAGCTGGTAGTGCATGTGTTCTAGAAGCTGGTAGGGCATGTGTTCTAGAAGCTGGTAGGGCATGTGTTCTAGAAGCTGGTAGGGCATGTGTTCTAGAAGCTGGTAGTGCATGTGTTCTAGAAGCTGGTAGTGCATGTGTTCTAGAAGCTGGTAGGGCATGTGTTCTAGAAGCTGGTAGGGCATGTGTTCTAGAAGCTGGTAGGGCATGTGTTCTAGAAGCTGGTAGGGCATGTGTTCTAGAAGCTGGTAGTGCATGTGTTCTAGAAGCTGGTAGTGCATGTGTTCTAGAAGCTGGTAGGGCATGTTCTAGAACGTCATGGTGTGTGTCTACTGGAAGTTGGTAGTTTGGTAGTCCTCTCTGTAAAGGTGCTTGGGTGCAGACAGATGCCCAATAGATGTGAGGACTGATGTGCTGCAGGATCTCTGCTTTAGAAGATCTAGCAGGCAGGGCAGCAGAGCGTCAGGGGGCAGCAGAGCGTCGGGGCAGCAGAGCGTCAGGGGGCAGCAGAGCGTCAGGGCAGCAGAGCGTCAGGGCAGCAGAGCGTCAGGGGGCAGCAGAGCGTCGGGGCAGCAGAGCGTCAGGGCAGCAGAGCGTCAGGGCAGCAGAGCGTCAGGGCAGCAGAGCGTCAGGGCAGCAGAGCGTCGGGGCAGCAGAGCGTCAGGGGGCAGCAGAGCGTCGGGGCAGCAGAGCGTCAGGGCAGCAGAGCGTCAGGGCAGCAGAGCGTCAGGGCAGCAGAGCGTCGGGGGCAGCAGAGCGTCAGGGGGCAGCAGAGCGTCGGGGCAGCAGAGCGTCGGGGCAGCAGAGCGTCGGGGGCAGCAGAGCGTCGGGGCAGCAGAGCGTCGGGGCAGCAGAGCGTCGGGGGCAGCAGAGCGTCAGGGGGCAGCAGAGCGTCAGGGGCAGCAGAGCGTCGGGGCAGCAGAGCGTCGGGGCAGCAGAGCGTCGGGGGCAGCAGAGCGTCAGGGGCAGCAGAGCGTCGGGGCAGCAGAGCGTCGGGGCAGCAGAGCGTCAGGGGCAGCAGAGCGTCGGGGCAGCAGAGCGTCAGGGGCAGCAGAGCGTCGTTGGGGCAGATGTTAGTAATTGAAAAGCATAAGTGATGGTTCCTCAGCAGGGTCCTCTGTTTCTGACAAGCTGCTGCTGGAATGTTCTGACTGTTCCAATCTCACAGATTAATGAACCACTGTGCTCAGTCTTCCTCTAGGAAACACAGGATGTTTAATATCAACAAAATACCCCAAGCCAGCCTAGGTGAGAGTGGTTTATCATGTAGCAGCACCATACACAAATATCCCTCTTAATATTCTCCACCTTCTACTCGTGTGATAAAGGTGAAGTCTTGAAGAACTTTTCTCAACATTTTGGATCAGTTATGATGTTCTTTGCTCAAATTGCCGCCACAATCCGACAGTTTCCGAATGTTTTTTGAATGATCTGCTAGTATAACAGACAAGGTCACTCACCTTTGAAAGGTACACCTGCCCTCTACCAACTACACCAACAAAAAGATAGTGATTAGCTTCTGTGGGTGACCTGAGTCATCTTAACTCTTCTGGATATACTATAGCACAGATAGATCTTTATTTGTCATTGTCACCAGGTACAACGAAATTGAAAGTGCTTCTAGTCAGTGCAAAAAGTAGAACCTAGTGCTAAAATAACTAATGAGTGTTAAAATAACTAGAATAAATATACCTGAGACATTAAAATGTACAAAAATAAATAAAATGTAACATATACTAAAAACACAATAAATACAAAAAATGCTCAAAGAAGAATAAAACAACATATAGACATGCCTCTACACCCATTACAAATACACTGTGCATATTATTTTGGGGCAGAATTCAAAGTGACTATTGCATTTGGATAAAAACTGTGTTTGAATCGATTTGTTCTTGCACCAGTTGCTCTGCACTGTCTGCCTGATGGCAGATATTCAAACAGGGAGTGACCGGGGTGTGAAGTGTCTCTTATAATGTTCTGGGCTTTCTTAAAACAACAGGATCTGTTTAAGTGATTTGCATCCAGAACAACATCATAAATGATCCAGTGGGGTCATTCAGAAGGCAAGGCTGCTCTGTGGGACTGAGGCAGGAAACTCCACCTTTACATGTGGGTCTGTGGTGGTACGCATCGACTGGGTATTGTCGGGTGTGTGTATGTTCCTTTAGGGTGTGTGCAGGTGTGTGAGTGAGGGTGTGTGTGTTGTGAGTGTGTGTTGTGTGTGCGTGTGACTGTGCATGCATGTGTGTGTGTATGTGAGTGAGGGTGTGTGTTGTGACTGTGTATTGTGTGTGTGTGTGTGTGTGTGACTGCTTGCATGCATGTGTGTGTGTATGTGAGTGAGTGAGTGAGTGTGTGTTGTGTGTGTGTGTGATCTGGGTCAAATGTTGAAAAGGTAACTGGACAGTTAACCACAGTTTTACCATGTTTGAAACTTGCACACTAAAAAGGGCAAGTCTCACACTGTCTGACTAATTACATTTGTGTTTCATTTTCAGTCTTGGCAATGAGTCAGACCGAGGTCCACAAATTAGGGTCCCTTAGGGGTGTGTGTGTGTGGTTATGCGTGTTACTCTTTGTGTGTGTGTGTGTGTGTGTGTCTGTAGAGAGGGCCATCTGGATCTTAATCAGTCATAGCTGGATACAGAGGAAATAATAAGAGTGTTATGAAGGGGCCCAACACCAGCGTGCCCTCAGGGAGGGAAGGGGGGGGGAGGCAGCAGGATCTGAACATGGAGGGGGGGGGGGGGGAGGCAGCAGGATCTGAACATGGAGGGGGGGGGGGGAGAGGGGGAGGGGGAGGCAGCAGGATCTGAACATGGAGGGGGGGGGAGGGGGAGGCAGCAGGATCTGAACATGGAGGGGGGGGGGGGGAGGCAGCAGGATCTGAACATGGAGGGGGGGGGGGGAGAGGGGGAGGGGGAGGCAGCAGGATCTGAACATGGAGGGGGGGGGAGGGGGAGGCAGCAGGATCTGAACATGGAGGCCACAGTGAAGGGGGGGGGGGGGGGCTGTGTGTTTAGGAGGAGGGGGGGGAGGAACTGGGGAGACAAGCAAGGCTGCTGGAGCAGAAATACAGGAATAACTAGTGAAGAGGCTGAGAGAAATGAGACGGAGGGTGAGGAGGAGGGTGAGGAGGAGGGTGAGGCGGAGGGTGAGGGTGAGGAGGAGGGTGAGGTGGAGGGTGAGGAGGAGGGTGAGGAGGAGGGTGAGGAGGAGGGTGAGGAGGAGGGTGAGGCGGAGGGTGAGGAGGAGGGTGAGGCGGAGGGTGAGGAGGAGGGTGAGGAGGAGGGTGAGGAGGAGGGTGAGGCGGAGGGTGAGGAGGAGGGTGAGGAGGAGGGTGCGGTGGAGGGTGAGGCGGATGGTGCGGTGGAGGGTGAGGAGGAGGGTGAGAAGGAGGGTGAGGAGGAGGGTGAGGCGGAGGGTGAGGCGGAGGGTGAGGTGGAGGGTGCGGTGGAGGGTGGTCGGGAGGTAAAGAGAGAGAGGGGAGTGGGGTGCAGAGAAAGAGAGGGATAGAAGTAGGGAGTGAAAAAGAGGGGGAGGGAGAGAAGGGGGAGGGGGGGGAGAAGGTGTGTAGGGAAAGAGAGGGAGATGCGGTCCTCTTGTTCTCTGGGTTGTTAGAGGTTCATGCCCTGCTGGTCCTACAGTGACAGCTCTGGTCCTACACAGTGACAGCTCTGGTCCTACAGTGACAGCTCTGGTCCTACACAGTGACAGCTCTGGTCCTACACAGTGACAGCTCTGGTCCTACACAGTGACAGCTCTGGTCCTACACAGTGACAGCTCTGGTCCTACACAGTGACAACTCTGATGCTACACAGTGACAGCTCTGATGCTACACAGTGACAGCTCTGGTCCTACACAGTGACAGCTCTGGTCCTACACAGTGACAGCTCTGGTCCTACACAGTGACAACTCTGATGCTACACAGTGACAGCTCTGATGCTACACAGTGACAGCTCTGGTGCTACACAGTGACAGCTCTGGGCCTACACAGTAACAGCTCTGATGCTGCACAGTGACAGCTCTGATGCTGCACAGTGACAGCTCTAGTCCTGCCAGTCTGATGTTACCCCTTTAACCCCGCCTTCACGACACCACCACCTCCCTTCCCCCCTTCCTCTGCACCTTCACCCCACACCTCCTCCTTAGGTCTCCCCCCCACCCCCCTTCACCCATCCCTCAAACCTCCCAGACTTCCAAAGCATCCTGAGCAGAATGGTGAACAGAGAAGCCCTAGACAAGAATCACAATGAGTTGCACCCAACTGACACACTCACCACACACTCACCACACACACACCACACACTCACCACACACCATCCATGTCTACACACCGGCACACAAGCAGTCACACACATATGCACATAGTCGCACAAATATAGGCATACACCCAACACACACAGCTGGGTTGAGGGTAGCTGTGTTGAGGCTAGCTGTGTTGAAGGTAGCTGTGTTGAGGCTAGCTGTGTTGAGGCTAGCAGAGAGGGTAGCTGTGTTGAGGCTAGCTGTGTTGAGGCTAGCTGTGTTGAGGCTAGCTGCGTTGAGGCTAGCAGAGAGGGTAGCTGTGTTGAGGCTAGCTGTGTTGAGGCTAGCTGTGTTGAGGCTAGCTGTGTTGAGGCTAGCAGAGAGGGTAGCTGTGTTGAGGCTAGCTGTGTTGAGGCTAGCTGTGTTGAGGCTAGCTGTGTTGAGGCTAGCTGTGTTGAGGCTCTCCTCAGGCATGTAGAAGTGTGAATCTGTGTCCAGCTGCTCAGTAATGAGCTGTATCTCAACCCCCTCCTGTGTCTCGCCCTGGAAAATAAACAGAGCATATTGTTATAGTTCCTGCCACCGTCCAGTGAACCTCAATATTAGTTTTCTTTTGTTTTCAAGAAAAATAGGTGATTTAGTTGGCTCATTTTCCACAGAGAACAGCTTCATGTACCAGAGTTACAAGAGAAAGCATGAGAGGTCTGGTATAACAACAACAACCCTACTCTAATGTTCTCTGAACACAAGCTGAAATTCACTGATTGAATTTAATACAACATTTAATTCAATTCAACAAAACAACATTATTCTTTGGAAATCCACAATAAAATTATGTCTGACTGTTTTCTCCACTAACAGCATTACACAGCTTTTTAACATTTACTTTTTAACATTTACTGTAACTATCCAACATAAATTCAGTATGTCTACTTTATCACCATGGTTACAGAGGACAATGACAGCCCCCTGTAGAGGTCAGTGCCCCAAAAAATGTCAGCTCTTCAATGTGATGTTATCCAGGAAGGCTTTATCTCTGTGTCTGGATGCACAGGTGTGTGTGCGCAGGTAACCTTACCTGGTGTGTCTGTGTGGCCAACACCTGAGACACCTGACAGCAGAGGGGGGAGAGAGAGGGGAGGAGAGGAGAGGAGGAGGAGAGAGGAGAGGGGAGGAAAGGAGGAGGAGGGAGAGGGGAGGAGAGGGGAGGTAATGAGAGAGGAGAGGGGAGGAAAGAGGAGGGGAGGAAAGAGGAGAGGAGGAAGAGGGGAGGAGGAAGAGGGGAGGAGAGAGGAGAGAGAGGGGAGGAGGAAGAGGGGAGGAAAGGAAAGAGGGGAGGATGAGAGAGGGGGAAGAAGAAGAGAGGAGGAGGAGAGAGGAGGAGGAAGAGAGGGAAGAGATGAGAGGAGCTGAGGAGGGGAGTGGATTGAATATTAGCAGAGAGAGTAGTGGAGTGTATGAATCACAGCTTCTCTAGTCTGTGTTAAAACACAGCCGATCCGGAAGATGAGGGCCAAACAAATCTGGTGTTGGCCGTCTTTCTCCCTCTGTTCTGGGGCTCAGTTTGAGCATCAGGGGCTTAGAGGATCCTGGAGGCCTGGGGGAGGCTAACTTCAAGGGGGCTAAAGCTCTTCTTGGTCAGTCTGTGTAAAAGCCTCTCTGACAGAACAATAGACACAATCAGATTCCAGCAGAACTTGTCTGTTTTGGCACCAGTTGAGATGGAGACACAGATGATGAGAGTCTTGGAAGGATTAATTGCAGACTTGGTTCTTCTTTTCTCATTGGGCCTCTTTGTTGTTCCCACAAATTATGATAAACTACTGGATGGAGGATTGGAAACCATTTGCATGACAGCATTGTTCAGCTTACAGCGCCAAGAGAGTGTCTCACTTGTCACAACTTGATAGTAGAAGTGCTGCACAAGCTCCAGTGAGTGTGTTGTTAGTGAGTGTGTTGTTAGGGTGACTATGTTTGAGTGTGTTGTTAGGGTGACTGTATGTTTGAGTGTGTTGTTAGGGTGACTGTATGTTTGAGTGTGTTGCTACGGCGACTGTATGTTTGGGTGTGTTGTTAGGGTGACTATGTTTGAGTGTGTTGTTAGGGTGACTGTATGTTTGAGTGTGTTGCTACGGCGACTGTATGTTTGGGTGTGTTGTTAGGGTGACTATGTTTGAGTGTGTTGTTAGGGTGACTGTATGTTTGAGTGTGTCGTTAGGGTGACTATGTTTAAGTGTGTTGTTAGGGTGACTATGTTTGAGTGTGTTGTTAGGGTGACTGTATGTTTGAGTGTGTTGTTAGGGTGACTATGTTTGAGTGTGTTGTTAGGGTGACTGTATGTTTGAGTGTGTTGCTACGGCGACTGTATGTTTGGGTGTGTTGTTAGGGTGACTATGTTTGAGTGTGTTGTTAGGGTGACTGTATGTTTGAGTGTGTTGTTAGGGTGACTGTATGTTTGAGTGTGTTGCTACGGCGACTGTATGTTTGGGTGTGTTGTTAGGGTGACTATGTTTGAGTGTGTTGTTAGGGTGACTATGTTTGAGTGTGTTGTTAGGGTGACTATGTTTAAGTGTGTTGTTAGGGTGACTATGTTTGAGTGTGTTGTTAGGGTGACTATGTTTAAGTGTGTTGTTAGGGTGACTGTATGTTTGAGTGTGTTGCTACGGCGACTGTATGTTTGGGTGTGTTGTTAGGGTGACTATGTTTGAGTGTGTTGTTTGGGTGACTATGTTTGAGTGTGTTGTTAGGGTGACTATGTTTGAGTGTGTTGTTAGGGTGACTATGTTTGAGTGTGTTGTGAAGGTGACTGTTTGTTTGAATATGTTGCTGCGGTGACGGTATGTTTGAGTGTGTTGCTACGGTGACTGTATGTGCATTGTTCAGCGTCTCCTAGATAAACTACGATCAGAGAAGCCGTTCGATTATTCTCAAGTTACCTTTATTCTCTAGAATGTTTTGAGGCTCTGGTTTTAAGTCTTGATTAGATGGACTTTAATTTTCTCTCTTTATTTCCGTTCTCTGCAAAGACGGAGAATTACTGGATTATTAATTAATTTTCTTTTGCCCTGGAGTTTTAATTCCCATGTTATTAATTAAAGCCATGAGAGTGTCTTCAGCAGAACCTGCTGAGGCTGCAGGCCATTTCTAACTCTTCATGTATGAAAGTCTTATTGGGAGGTCATCACATGGAGAATATCTCCTCAGACAGAAGCAGCGGAGTGCAGAGCCAGACAGTAGCTGGGGTCACATGACCCCTAACTTGAGCAAGGCTATTAGGTGACGTCATATTTAGTTCAAGATCGAGGTTTGATGTCCCCCCTGGGCTGTACGTTCCTTTTTACTACAGCATTAGCTAAAGAAACACAATGTTATGGTACATTACGAGAGAAAGAAGCATGGAGGTATAAAGTGTTTGTTGGGTGCTGATAGGAGGAGAGTCCTGGGGAAAGTCAATCTCATGTGATGAATGTGATCACCTTTAATAGTCAATATAACATTTAGTCTTTGGTCGATCTCCAAAGAATATGCAGCCGTCCAGTCAGATTTCTCCCCATGTTGAAGCACTCTAGTAGAAGAATCACTATTCTGCATACGTGCGGAAACTGAAGAAGTTATGAATCTGCATTAAAGGGAGTGATTCATTTAGTCACGCTTAAATGTGACAAATAGCTTGTGAAGGACCCCCCCCCCCTCCCTCCCCTGCTCCTCCCTCTCCTCACCTCCTCCCTTCCTCCTCCCTCTCTCCTCTCACCTCCTCCTTCCCTTTCTCCCTCCCACCTTCTCTCTTTCTCCCTCATCTCACCTCCTCCCTCCCTCCCTCCCTCTCACCTCCTCCCTCCCTCCCTCTCTTCCTCTCTCCCTCCCTCCACCTCCTCCACCTCTCTTTTTGAACTACACACACCATTATTAGTATGATAGCCCACACACCCAGCCAAGTAACCAACCAACATAACTAATCAACATTACCAACCTATGTAATCAACAGTCTGATGGACAGATTGACCAACAGACTGACAGACAGATGGTGGTCTGGTAAGGGTATTGATCAGGTTAAGAGCGATATGTTGTCATGACGATCCATCAGTGCAACAGCCGCAACGACCAGTTCAGCTTGACCTGCCTCTCCCCTGGTTTGGCCTAACATCTATCTCCATGGCAACCATCCGTCTCCAAAGATACACGGCGAGGCACTGAGGAGCTCTGTCCTCCCAGAATTCCACCCCTGAGGAGAGGGGAGGGGAGGGGGAGGGGAGGTGGGGGCAGAAAATTCAATTGTATGACAGGCAGATTCCATTAGACTGCTGTGCTCTCCCAGCCAGCAGTGCTCTGGCCTGTCTGTCTGCTCTGGCCTGTCTGTCTGCTCTGGCCTGTCTGTCTGCTCTGGCCTGTCTGTCTGCTCTGCGCTGTCTGTCTGCTCTGGCCTGTCTGTCTGCTCTGGGCTGTCTGTCTGCTCTGGCCTGTCTGTCTGCTCTAGGCTGTCTGTCTGCTCTGGGCTGTCTGTCTGCTCTGGCCTGTCTGTCTGCTCTGGCCTGTCTGTCTGCTCTGGCCTGTCTGTCTGCTCTGGGCTGTCTGTCTGCTCTAGGCTGTCTGTCTGCTCTGGGCTGTCTGTCTGCTCTGGCCTGTCTGTCTGCTCTGGCCTGTCTGTCTGCTCTGGGCTGTCTGTCTGCTCTGGCTTGTCTGTCTGCTCTGGCCTGTCTGTCTGCTCTGGGCTGTCTGTCTGCTCTAGGCTGTCTGTCTGCTCTGGGCTGTCTGTCTGCTCTGGCCTGTCTGTCTGCTCTGGCCTGTCTGTCTGCTCTGGGCTGTCTGTCTGCTCTGGCTTGTCTGTCTGCTCTGGCCTGTCTGTCTGCTCTGGGCTGTCTGTCTGCTCGAGGTCCCTGTCCACAATGTGCCTCAGTATGTTAATTCCATCTCAGACATAAATTCTCACACACATACACACGCACACACTCACGTTCTCACACACACTTGTTGGCAAACATTCTGTATCACACATAAAACTCTCTCACACACTCATACATAGACACACCTACACACACATGCGTACACACTCAGGCATGGTGGACAGACAGGTCCTCCTGAAGGAAGCCTGCTGCCTCTGGCCCTCATCTCCTCCCAGTCCAGAGCAGCTTCCACACCCTGGAGGAAACAAGGTCTCCAGAGCTACAGATGGAGGAGGGCGAGAGGGAGGAAGAGGGAGAGAAGGTGAGAGCAAAAATGGAGACAGTGAAGTGGAGACGGAGAGAAAGGGAAAGAGAGACAAATGGAGGAAGAGAGAACGGAGAAGAGAGAGAGAGAGATGTAATTTAGTCTGCGAGGAGTGTCTCCAGTACCAAGGGACAGACTGATAGCTTGTGGTTATGGTGGAAGAGGAACATCAGTTATCTGCTGGCTAAGTGACAGGCCCGGTGATAGTACACAACACAACCACAGCTCTTTGAAGAGCAACACGGAGCCCTAAATCAAAGAAATCTCTGTCATTTCTCTCTGGTCCTCGTCGCCTTTCCATTGCTTTTTAATGTTTCCCCAGTAGCCAGCAGCGCTCTGTGCTTTGCAGAAGGTGGATGTGGGTACTGGGTGCTTCTCTGGATCCCAGCAGAGACGGATGGAGGGTTCTAGAGCTCCCACACTACACTGTGTTACAGACACCCAAACATGCTGGGAGTTCTGTAGTCCAGAGTGTTAACCTGTGGGTCAGTCTATTACACTAACCACATCAGAACTGTATTGTACAACAAATAGACATTGTTCTTGTAATAGAGATATTAGTAATCTCAGCCTGTTCCATGACTCTGACTCACTGGAAGTGAAAGAGATGGGAACAGCTCAGCATGTTCAACATGTCACTAACTGTTTATCTGATGGAACACAGTCTGAAGACAGATCAGATGGTCTAACCGAGAACACTTAACTAAGGAGAGACCTACAGTATCTGAGGAGAGACCTACAGTATCTGAGGAGAGACCTACAGTATCTGAGGAGAGACCTACAGTATCTGAGGAGAGACCTACAGTATCTGAGGAGAGACCTACAGTATCTGAGGAGAGACCTACAGTATCTGCCCTACTGAAGGGAGACCTACAGTATTTGCTGTATTGAGGGGAGACCTACAGTATCTGCTCTACTGAGGAGATACCTACAGTATCTGCTCTACTGAGGAGAGACCTACAGTATTTGCTCTACAGAGGAGAGACCTACAGTAGAGTATATACCCATGTTATCTAGAGGAGAGACCTACAGTAAAGTATATACCCATGTTATCTACAGAGGAGAGACCTACAGTAGAGTATATACCCATGTTATCTAGAGGAGAGACCTACAGTAAAGTATATACCCATGTTATCTACAGAGGAGAGACCTACAGTAGAGTATATACCCATGTTATCTAGAGGAGAGACCTACAGTAGAGTATATACCCATGTTATCTACAGAGGAGAGACCTACAGTAGAGTATATACCCATGTTATCTAGAGGAGAGACCTACAGTAGAGTATATACCCATGTTATCTACAGAGGAGAGACCTACAGTAGAGTATATACCCATGTTATCTAGAGGAGAGACCTACAGTAGAGTATATACCCATGTTATCTAGAGGAGAGACCTACAGTAGAGTATATACCCATGTTATCTACAGAGGAGAGACCTACAGTAGAGTATATACCCATGTTATCTACAGAGGAGAGACCTACAGTAGAGTATATACCTATGTTATCTAGAGGAGAGACCTACAGTAGAGTATATACCCATGTTATCTAGAGGAGAGACCTACAGTAGAGTATATACCCATGTTATCTAGAGAGACCTACAGTAGTGCAGGAGATAGCTGCTCCCCTCTCTGCACAGCAGGTCTGTATCCTGTATTCTTATTGTAGTCCAGCTTCCTCTGCAGTGATCGCCAGGTTATTAAATGATCAATGGGATGTCAGACTGACTAACCAAATCAGGCCAAGAAGCAGATTATGCTAATTCCCTTCAAAAGGCCACTTTTGATTACACTGCAAATATGCTGCTGGCTGGGGATGAAGAGCTGAATCTCATTATAGAAATAACCAGACAGGACAGCATCCTCATCCTTAGCTTCATCCTCATCCTCAGCCTCATCCTCAGCCTCCTCTTCAGCCTCATCCTCAGCCTCATCCTCAGCCTCCTCTTCAGCCTCATCCTCAGCCTCATCCTCAGCCTCTTCCTCAGCCTCTTCCTCAGCTTCATCCTCAGCCTCATCCTCAGCCTCCTCTTCAGCCTCAGCCTCAGCCTCATCCTCATCCTCAGCCTCATCCTCAGCCTCCTCTTCAGCCTCATCCTCAGCCTCATCCTCAGCCTCTTCCTCAGCCTCTTCCTCAGCCTCCTCCTTAGCCTCCTCCTCAGCCTTATCCTCAGCCTCCTCCTTAGCCTCCTCCTCAGCCTTATCCTCAGCCTCATCCTCAGCCTCATCCTCAGCCTCAGCCTCCTCTTCAGCCTCTTCCTCAGCCTTTTCCTCAGCCTCCTCCTCAGCCTCATCCTCATCCTCAGCCTCAGCCTCCTCTTCAGCCTTTTCCTCAGCCTCCTCCTCAGCCTCATCCTCAGCCTCAGCCTCCTCTTCAGCCTCATCCTCAGCTTCATCCATCTGGAAGCTTGTTTGTGTTGTGTGCTGAATGACAATGCAGAATATAAGCAACAACTGCTCCTCACCCCCTCCCTCCCTTCCTTCCTCACCCTGCTCCTTACCCCCTCCCCTGCCTTCCTCCCTCACCCTGCTCCTCACCCCCTCACTCTCTCACCCCCTCTCCCTCCCTCAACCTGCTCCTGACTCCCCCCTCCCTCCACCACTCTGCTCCTGACTCTCTCTCACTCCCTCCCTCACCCTGCTCCTCACCCCCCCCTCCCTCACCCTCTCACTCCCTCCCTCACCTTGCTCCTCACCACCCCTCCCTCCCTCACCCTGCTCCTCACTCTCTCTCACTCCCTCCCTCACCCTGCTCCTCACCACCCCTCCCTCCCTCCCTCACCCTGCTCCTCACCACCCCTCCCTCCCTCACCCTGCTCCTCACCACCCCTCCCTCCCTCCCTCACCCTGCTCCTCATCACCCCTCCCTCCCTCCCTCACCCTGCTCCTCACCACCCCTCCCTCCCTCCCTCACCCTGCTCCTCACCACCCTTCCCTCCCTCCCTCACCCTGCTCCTCACCACCCCTCCCTCCCTCCCTCACCCTGCTCCTCACCACCCCTCCCTCCCTCCCTCACCCTGCTCCTCACCACCCCTCCCTCCCTCAGCCCAGAGGTTTGAGCTTTGTTGACCAGTTGCACCCTCCTCCAGTAGAATATAGCATCATTACTGACAGCTCTGTGAAGATCATGATGATCAAAGATGCCTGCAGTTAAACATTGATGCGTTTCATTCTTTGAACAGATGCTTCACATCTAAATAGTCATACAAATGTGCATTGGAAGTTCAGCAGAAGATCACAGATGAGAAGCAGATGATTCTAACAGCATTTCAGTAGTGACAGTCAAAGGGGTGGACAGTTTTAAACAATCTGTTCGATGGTCACAGGCTGCAGAAGGTCAGAGATCATCTGCTGGCTAACTCACCCTCTGAGGCTGTGAAGGTCCAGAACAGACTCACCCTCTGAGGCTGTGAAGGTCCAGAACAGACTCACCCTCTGAGGCTGTGAAGGTCCAGAACAGACTCACCCTCTGAGGCTGTGAAGGTCCAGAACAGACTCACCCTCTGAGGCTGTGAAGGTCCAGAACAGACTCACCCTCTGAGGCTGTGAAGGTCCAGAACAGACTCACCCTCTGAGGCTGTGAAGGTCCAGAACAGACTCACCCTCTGAGGCTGTGAAGGTCCAGAACAGACTCACCCTCTGAGGCTGTGAAGGTCCAGAACAGACTCACCCTCTGAGGCTGTGAAGGTCCAGAACAGACTCACCCTCTGAGGCTGTGAAGGTCCAGAACAGACTCACCCTCTGAGGCTGTGAAGGTCCAGAACAGACTCACCCTCTGAGGCTGTGAAGGTCCAGAACAGACTCACCCTCTGAGGCTGTGAAGGTCCAGAACAGACTCACCCTCTGAGGCTGTGAAGGTCCAGAACAGACTCACCCTCTGAGGCTGTGAAGGTCCAGAACAGACTCACCCTCTGAGGCTGTGAAGGTCCAGAACAGACTCACCCTCTGAGGCTGTGAAGGTCCAGAACAGACTCACCCTCTGAGGCTGTGAAGGTCCAGAACAGACTCACCCTCTGAGGCTGTGAAGGTCCAGAACAGACTCACCCTCTGAGGCTGTGAAGGTCCAGAACAGACTCACCCTCTGAGGCTGTGAAGGTCCAGAACAGACTCACCCTCTGAGGCTGTGAAGGTCCAGAACAGACTCACCCTCTGAGGCTCCGAAGGTCCAGAACAGACTCACCCTCTGAGGCTCCGAAGGTCCAGAACAGACTCACCCTCTGAGGCTCTGAAGGTCCAGAACAGACTCACCCTCTGAGGCTGTGAAGGTCCAGAACAGACTCACCCTCTGAGGCTCTGAAGGTCCAGAAGAGACTGGCAGCCTCAGCTCATTCACACAGACAAGATGTCTTTCATTCCAACTGCAATAACTGTTCTTAATAACAATAATCAGGTTGCACTGTTTTAGTAATTATATTATGTTTTTATAATGTTCTTGTATATGTCAGTGGAATGTTGGTGTATGATTGTATAAGCTGTGTCTAAAGACAAAGTTCTGTTTTTATTCGGAACGGACAAATAAAGCTCTATTCTATTCAGACGCATCTCACCCTGAACACAAACACACCAGCAAACACAAACTTGCATCGCAGCTACGGCAACCCATTAACAACCTTCTTCTGCAAATGACAAGCAATTAAATAAGGATTAAGCCCTAAGATCTGGAAAGTAAACAATGACAGCATCACTGCTTGTGTAATGCTTTAGAAGATGAATCAATGGCCTCATTTGATTAGCTGTCTCCATCCATCACCCAGCTGTCAATTAATGACCATCAAAGCAAGTTAAATCAATTTGGTGATGTCATAATGATGTTTAATGCCACTGATGTGTGGTTCCACCATGATGAAGTACACCAGCTCCCCTGTCAGTAGGAGGGTGGTGGGCAGGGTGGGAGGCTGGTGGGCAGGGTGGGAGGCTGGTGGGAGGCTGGTGGGCAGAGTGGGAGGCTGGTGGGCAGGGTGGGAGGCTGGTGGGCAGAGTGGGAGGCTGGTGGGCAGGGTAGGAAGGTGGTGGGCAGGGTGGGAGGCTGATGGGCAGAGTGGGAGGCTGGTGGGCAGGGTGGGAGGCTGGTGGGCAGGGTGGGAACGTGGTGGGCAGGGTAGGAAGGTGGTGGGCAGGGTAGGAGGCTGGTGGGCAGGGTGGGAGGCTGGTGGGCAGGGTAGGAAGGTGGTGGGCAAGGTAGGAGGCTGATGGGCAGGGTGGGAGGCTGGTGGGCAGGGTAGGAAGGTGGTGGGCAGCGTGGGAGGCTGGTGGGCAGGGTAGGAAGGTGGTGGGCAGCGTGGGAGGCTGGTGGGCAGGGTAGGAAGGTGGTGGGCAGCGTGGGAGGCTGGTGGGCAGGGTAGGAAGGTGGTGGGCAGCGTGGGAGGCTGGCATATGGAGGATTAGAGAGGGTCTGGCAGGTAGCTGGTGTGTGCTGGTGTCTTTACCATGTTCTCTCCTGAGTCATGTGCTGATTATCTCACACATATGGAAGGATTTACTGTAGAGCCCTACACACTCTCTCCCTCCCCCCTCTGCTCTACCTCAGACATCTCCTCTCCTCCTCCCCCCTCTGCTCTACCTCACCCATCTCCTCTCCTCCTCCCCCCTCTGCTCTACCTCAGACATCTCCTCTCCTCCTCCCCCCTCTGCTCTACCTCACCCATCTCCTCTCCTCCTCCCCCCTCTGCTCTACCTCACAGATGTCCTCTCCTCCTCCCTCCTATTTATTTCTCCATATCCTCTCCTTCTCACTTCTCCTCCCTCCTCTATGTCTCCATCTCCTCCTCCCTCCTCTTTACTTCTCCACCTCCTCACCTTCTCACTCCTCCTCCCTCCTCTCTACCTCACCCACCTCCTCTCCTCCTCCATCCTCTTTACTTCTCCACCTCCTCACCTTCTCACTCCTCCTCCCTCCTCTCTACCTCACCCACCTCCTCTCCTCCTCCATCCTCTATCTCTCCATCTCCTCTCCTCCCTCTTCTATCCTCCTCCCTCCTCTCTTCCTCTCTTTCTTCTTCTCCTCTCTCCAGTCTGCCTCCTTGTTAGAGTATTTTAATGTATCTCTCATTTGTTTACATCTCATGACTGTGCCAGCATATTGCAGGAAGCTTAAAATGATTTTTTTATGAGTAATTAAGATGGCACTTTTAGCAATGCTTATTATTAATAAGTGAATTTGGAAGATTGACTTCATATTTCCGATTTTACCATTGTAAATAAACACACACTCAAAATAGATAGCATTTTTATAATAATTATTAATATATTATTATAATATTTTATTATACACTGACCCCTGACCCCTGAACACACTGACCCCTGAACACACTGACCCCTGACCCCTGAACACACTGACCCCTGGACACACTGACCCCTGACCCCTGAACACACTGACCCCTGACCCCTGAACACACTGACCCCTGGACACACTGACCCCTGACCCCTGAACACACTGACCCCTGACCCCTGAACACACTGACCCCTGACCCCTGGACACACTGACCCCTGGACACACTGACCCCTGAACACACTGACCCCTGACCCCTGAACACACTGACCCCTCACCCCTGAACACACTGACCCCTGAACACACTGACCCCTGACCCCTGAACACACTGACCCCTGACCCCTGGACACACTGACCCCTGGGCAGTCACTGACTGACAGCCTCTACTGGCTTTATTAGTCTGCTCCCTGGTGGGATCCAGCATGGACACGGAGGGATAGAGGAAGAGCTGGAGGAATGGAGAGATGAGAATTAGAGGGAGAGATTGAGGGAGGGATGAAGTAATGGAGGGAATGATAGAGAGATGGAGAGAGACGTGGAGGGCGAGATGGAGAAAGAGATTGAGGGAGGAATCTTCCCCATCACTCTCGCTCTCTCTCCCTTTCTCTCTCTCTCTCCCTTTCTCTCTCTCTCCCTTTCTCTCTCTCTCTCCCTTTCCCTCTCTCTCTCTCTCTCTCTCTCTCTCCCTTTCTCTCTCTCTCTCTCTCTCTCCCTTTCTCTCTCTCTCTCTCTCTCTCTCCCTTTCTCTCTCTCTCTCTCTCTCTCTCTCTGTCTTCCCCCTACTTGCCCACTCCTCCACTCTCTTCCTCTCTTTGTCAACTCCCCTCCTCCCTGGATCTCTTCTGTTTATAAATCTCCCTCTCTTTGCTTTTTTTGTTCCATCTCGATCTCTTTATAGGCATTGCTGAAGCGTTCATCTCAGTGTAAATAGTCAGAAAGCTGTAAATAGTCGAGAATCTGTAAATAGTCAAGAAACCAGTGTAGGGGTAGAGGGAGGGGGGAGTGTAGGGGGAGAGGGAGGGGGGAGTGTAGGGTGTAGGGGGAGAGGGAGGGGGGAGTGTAGGGGGAGAGGGAGGGGGGAGTGTAGGGTGAGGGAGGGGGGGAGTGTGGGGGGAGTGTAGGGTGAGGGAGGGGGGAGTGTAGGGTGAGGGAGGGGGGAGTGTAGGGGGAGAGGGAGGGGGGAGTGTAGGGTGAGGGAGGGGGGAGTGTAGGGGGAAAGGGAGGGGGGAGAAGGCTGATGTTTCATGGTCTGCATCTGTGTAGAAGTGCCTCTTCTTTACAAACATGTTTAATTATGTATTCACTACATTCCTTTCAGTCTTTGCCGCCGCTCGGCTATCTGGCATTTATCAGGCGAAGAGGATAAACTGCAGAATGCCAAACAGGACGCAGAAGGAGCACTTAGGCGTAAACAGAGAGACACACATCTCATCTTTTCTACTCATCGATTAGGGAATTCAATTTGTCCCAAAGAATGACATTTCACGCCTTATCATCAGAGGACTCGGCTCAGTTATCTGTCTTCTCTGTGCCAGGTTCTGTTTCATCTGTCTCTGTGTCCTGTCTCTCTGTGTCCTGTCTCTCTGTGTCCTGTCTCTCTGTGTCCTGTCTCTCTGTGTCCTGTCTCTCTATGTCCTGTCTCTCTATGTCCTGTCTCTCTATGTCCTGTCTCTCTCTGTGTCCTGTCTCTCTGAGTTATGTCTCTCTCTGTGTCCTCTCTCTCTGTGTCCTGTCTCTCTCTGTGTCCTGTCTCTCTGTGTCCTGTCTCTCTCTGTGTCCTGTCTCTCTGTGTCCTGTCTCTCTGTGTCCTCTCTCTATGTGTCCTGTCTCTCTGTGTCCTGTCTCTCTCTGTGTCCTGTCTCTCTGTGTCCTGTCTCTCTGTGTCCTGTCTCTCTGTGTCCTCTCTCTCTGTGTCCTGTCTCTCTGTGTCCTGTCTCTCTGTGTCCTCTCTCTGTGTCCTCTCTCTCTGTTTCCTGTCTCTCTGTGTTCTGTCTCTCTCTTTTGTCCTGTCTCTCTGTGTCCTGTCTCTCTGTGTCCTGTCTCTCTATGTCTCTCTCTCTGTGTCTCTGTCTTTGACTGTCTCGCTGCCCCCCCCCCTATCAACACCCCTCCCTAGCAGAATTATTAATGCTACTTTCTCCTTCTTTAGACTGAATACTGTTGAAACCAGGTCCTAAAAAAATTCTGAAGTTCCACTGATGCACTTTTAGTTTTCACTGAGGCTTTCAATAAATGCTGAACACATGAAATGGGATGTGATGTCCTCTTGGAGTGCAGAGGATAACGTTGGATTGGTGGATTTTGTAGAATTTGGAGTCACGTTCTTCAACAACCACTTCCGGTAAAGGGACAACCCAAGTGTTGCATATTCACAAAGACACTTGGCATTCATGTTGTTTTACCATATTTGGAGTTGTTGAAATGCAGTCCTTCCCTCCTGTGCTGCTTCCTAAACACTGTGAAGTGAGAAAGTGCTTTTCTCTGATCCTTTCATGGGATCGGAGACCATCTCAGAGGACTGACTCATGTTTGTCTCCTAGTAAACTAACTGCATTTACTATATAGCGCATTTCTACCTTGGTGGCACTCAAAGCACTTTAAAAGTTTTGTTTCTCATTTACCCATCCACACACTGACAGTGGTAGAGCTGCCATGCAAGGTGCAAGCCTGCCTATCGTCAGCAATTTGAGGGTCAAAGTCTTGGAGGACAGAGAGTTGGAGGACAGAGTCTTGGTGGACAGAGTCTTGGGGGACAGAGTCTTGGAGGACAGAGTCTTGGGGGAAAGAGTCTTGGGGGACAGAGTCTTGGGGGACAGAGAGTTGGAGGACAGAGTCTTGGAGGACAGAGTCTTGGGGGACAGAGATTTGGAGGACAGAGTCTTGGTGAACAGAGTCTTGGAGGACAGAGAGTTGGAGGACAGAGTCTTTGGGGACAGAGAGTTGGAGTACAGAGTCTTGGTGAACAGAGTCTTGGAGGACAGAGAGTTGGAGGACAGAGAGTTGGAGGACAGAGTCTTGGAGGACAGAGAGTTGGAGGACAGAGTCTTTGGGGACAGAGAGTTGGAGGACAGAGAGTTGGAGGACAGAGTCTTGGAGGACAGAGAGTTGGAGGACAGAGTCTTGGAGGACAGAGTCTTGGAGGACAGAGAGTTGGAGGACAGAGTCTTGGAGGACAGAGTCTTGGAGGACAGAGAGTTGGAGGACAGAGTCTTGGGGGACAGAGAGGTGGAGGACAGAGTCTTTGGGGACAGAGAGTTGGAGGACAGAGAGTTGGAGGACAGAGTCTTGGAGGACAGAGAGTTGGAGGACAGAGTCTTGAAGGACAGAGTCTTGGTGGACAGAGTCTTGGGGGACAGAGTCTTGGGGGACAGAGAGTTGGGGGACAGAGAAGTGGAGGACAGAGAGTTGGAGGACAGAGTCTTGGAGGACAGAGAGTTGGAGGACAGAGTCTTGGAGGACAGAGTCTTGGTGGACAGAGAGTTGGAGGACAGAGTCTTGGTGGACAGAGAGTTGGAGGACAGAGTCTTGGAGGACAGAGTCTTGGGGGACAGAGAGTTGGAGGACAGAGTCTTGGGGGACAGAGAGTTGGAGGACAGAGTCTTGGTGGACAGAGAGTTGGAGGACAGAGTCTTGGAGGACAGAGTCTTGGGGGACAGAGAGTTGGAGGACAGAGTCTTGGTGGACAGAGAGTTGGAGGACAGAGTCTTGGGGGACAGAGTCTTGGGGGACAGAGAGTTGGGGGACAGAGAGGTGGAGGACAGAGAGTTGGAGGACAGAGTCTTGGAGGACAGAGAGTTGGAGGACAGAGTCTTGGGGGACAGAGAGTTGGGGGACAGAGTCTTGGGGGACAGAGTCTTGGAGGACAGAGAGTTGGGGGACAGAGTCTTGGGGGACAGAGTCTTGGGGGACAGAGAGTTGGGGGACAGAGAGTTGGGGGACAGAGAGTTGGGGGACAGAGAGTTGGGGGACAGAGAGGTGGAGGACAGAGAGTTGGAGGACAGAGTCTCCAGACAGACAGACCGACATACGGACAGACACAGACAGACAGGCAGACACGCAAATAGGCAGACAGACAGACAGGCAGATAGACGGATAGATATACGGACAGACAGACAGGCAGATAGGCAGACAGACAGATAGGCAGATAGATAGGACAGACAGACAGATAGATAGATACTTTGAGAGGGAGGAGGATTCTTCTTGAATCAGCAGTTTTGTCCACCAGTCAGTGACTCATCACTATTTTGACAGCTATGAAAAACAATATATGGAAATTATGTTATTTCCAGTTTCCTCATGGGGGCTTTCACAGAATTGAGTTGTCATGAATCCACATCTTAACTATTCCACAGACACAAGTGTCCTATACTTGTTTTAAAGCAGAAAAAAGGAAAACACAAGCTAGCTTCCACTAGCTAGTATATCCAGCTAGCAGACATCCACTAACATTACCAGCTAGCATTAACAGGCTAGACACCAGTTATCTAACACCAGCTAGAATATTCTAGTCTGCTCTCCCAGCTGCTAAACTGGTTTATTCCAAGTGTTCATTCGTCCACACAGAGCTGTCATGATGTGGTGACAGCATGGAAGCTGTTCTTCAGCAGGCTGTGTACAGAGCTGTGGAGGACAGAGATCCTCCAGCCCTCCATCAGAGCTGGCTCCAGTCTGCAGGCCAGACACAACACCCTCCAGGAATTCACTAAGTGGATTTTTCACTCTCGGATTCTCCTCTAGTACTACCCTGTACCGAACACTGTCTTGGGACTCTGCAAAGCTTTTTACACATAAGATGTCCGCAGTGCTGCTGGGAAAGAGGAGGAACTGAGAGAAACAAACAGCTCTGGGAGGACAAGATGGAGGACGGAAGCTCAGGGATGACTGAACCTGCTCCCTGAATCAGTGAAGTGGAGGAAACAGCAAAAGCCTTCAGACGGACTGAGATGGATCTCATATAGTGGAGGACCAAGGATATTACAGAGACAGCCTGTGGCCAGAGCAGGAACACAACAAAAACACAAGAGACAGAGGACAGCAGGACAGAGACACAGCACAGAGACACAGGACAGAGACACAGGAGGACAGCAGCACAGAGACACAGGAGAGAGACACAGCACAGAGACACAGGACAGAGACGCAGGAGGACAGCAACACAGAGACAGAGGACAGCAACACAGAGACACAGAACAGAGACACAGCACAGAGACACAGGACAGAGACGCAGGAGGACAGCAACACAGAGACAGAGGACAGCAACACAGAGACACAGAACAGAGACACAGCACAGAGACACAGGACAGAGACACAGGAGGACAGCAACACAGAGACACAGGAGGACAGCAACACAGAGACACAGGAGGACAGCAACACAGAGACACAGGAGGACAGCAACACAGAGACACAGGAGGACAGCAACACAGAGACACAGGAGGACAGCAACACAGAGACACAGGAGGACAGCAACACAGAGACAGAGGACAGCAACACAGAGACACAGGAGGACAGCAACACAGAGACACAGGACAGCAACACAGAGACACAGGACAGCAACACAGAGACACAAGACAGCAACACAGAGACACAGGACAGGAACACAGAGACACAGGACAGCAGCACAGAGACACAGGACAGCAGCACAGAGACACAGGACAGCAGCACAGAGACACAGGACAGCAACACAGAGACACAGGACAGCAACACAGAGACACAGGACAGGAACACAGAGACACAGGAGGACAGCAACACAGAGACAGAGGACAGGAACACAGAGACACAGGACAGCAACACAGAGACACAGGACAGCAACACAGAGACACAGGACAGGAACACAGAGACAGAGGAAGACAGGGATAGATTGTGGTCTCTCTAGTTCTCTCCCTCCCCCCCTTCCCTCCTCCCTTCCTCTCTCAGTTATCTCCCTCCACCCCTTCCCTCCTCCCTTCCTCTCTGTTATCTCCCTCCACTCCTTCCATCCTCCTCTTCTCCACCAATTATTACCAGTTATTCCACTTACCCAGATCTACTTGAGGATCTGGATGGCAGACATTAATGAGACTCCCAGCCCCCAGCCTCCAGCTCCCAGCACCCAGCTTTCAGCCTCCAGCTCCCAGCCTCCAGCTCCCAGTACTCAGCACCCAGCCTCCAGATGCCAGCTTCCAGCCCTCAGCCTCCGGCTCCCAGCCCTCAGATCCCAGCCCCCAGCCTCCAGCCCCCAGCTTTCAGCCTCCAGCCCTCAGCCTCAAGTTTCCACGCCTCCGCATCCAGTTCACATCTTTCAGCCTCCAGCCCTCAGCCTCCAGGCCCCATCTCTGAGCCTCCAGCAGCTAGCATCTAACCAGAAGTGTCCATCCTGTTGATATTAATGGGGTGGTGCTTGCCTTCCTTCTACCTCCTGAGGTCCACGATAAGCTCCTTGGTCTTTGTGGCGTTAAGGAGCAGGTTACTGTCACCACACCACATGGCCAGGTGCTGCACTTCCTCTCTGTAGGCTGTCTCATTGTTGTTGGTGATGAGGCCAATCACTGTGGTGTCATCAGCAAACTTAATGAGTTGGATCCATAGGTGGGTTATGTACATATTGTTATCTGTATTTATTTTATTGTATTTTAATTTATTCTATTTATTATCTGTATTTGTTTTTGCCTCTTCTACTTTTACACTGCTGCTGTAGCGAGTACATTTCCCCGTTGTGGGATTAATAAAGTATATCTAATCTAATGTTATAGGTGTGTTATGTACATGTTATAGGTATGTTATGTACATGTTATAGGTGTGTTATGTACATGTTATAGGTGTGTTATGTACATGTTATAGGTGTGTTATGTACATGTTATAGGTGGGTTATGTACATGTTATAGGTGGGTTATGTACATGTTATAGGTGGGTTATGTACATGTTATAGGTGGGTTATGTACATGTTATAGGTGGGTTATGTACATGTTATAGGTATGTTTTGTACATGTTATAGGTATGTTTTGTACATGTTATAGGTGGGTTATGTACATGTTATAGGTATGTTTTGTACATGTTATAGGTATGTTTTGTACATGTTATAGGTATGTTTTGTACATGTTATAGGTGGGTTATGTACATGTTATAGGTATGTTTTGTACATGTTATAGGTATGTTTTGTACATGTTATAGGTGGGTTATGTACATGTTATAGGTGGGTTATGTACATGTTATAGGTGGGTTATGTACATGTTATAGGTGGGTTATGTACATGTTATAGGTGGGTTATGTACATGTTATAGGTGTACTGTTTTCATCTGGGACCTCATTATACCAGTATACTATTCTTCTCTCTTCCTGCTCACTCATACTTTCAGAAAAACATTCACATTTTCTTGGAATGTGACCTTTGTAATTAGAGGAAGATTTCAATAACTGCTCACAGAGAGATACACAGTGACATTCACACACTATAGGACAGGATCCTCCATTTACCACATGTTTTGATCTGTGAAGGCAAACTGTGTGTGCAGCAGATGGGACATACTGTGCCTTAATATGTCTGCCAGTTTAATGAGAAAGGGAGAGATGGAGAGATGACAAGAGAGGAGAGATCAGGGGTGAGGGATGGAGAAAAAGAGGAATGGTGGAAATGTCCTAACCAACCTGTGGAGAGAGCGAGAGAGTGGAGAGAGAGAGAGAGAGAGAGAGGGAGGGAGAGAGAGGGTGGAGAGAGAGAGAGAGAGAGAGAGGGAGGGAGAGGGAGAGAGAGAGGGTGGAGAGAGAGAGAGAGAGGGAGAGAGAGGGAGAGAGAGGGAGGGTGTAGAGAGGGAGGGTATGGAGAGAGAGAGAGAGAGAGAGAGAGAGAGAGAGAGAGGGAGAAGAGAGAGCGAGAGAGAGGGAGGGTATGGAGAGAGAGAGAGGGTGGAGAGAGAGAGAGGGAGAAGAGAGAGTGAGAGAGGGAGGGTATGGAGAGAGAGAGAGAGAGAGAGAGAGAGAGAGGGAGAAGAGAGAGCAACAGAGAGGGAGGGTATGGAGAGAGAGAGAGAGGGTGGGTGGAGAGAGAGAGAGAGGGTGGGTGGGTGGAGAGAGAGAGAGGGTGTAGAGAGAGAGAGAGGGTGGGTGGGTGGAGAGAGAGAGGGAGGGTGGAGAGAGAGAGAGGGTGGAGAGAGAGTGGAGATAGAGAGGGTGGAGAAAGAGAGAGAGAGGGGAGAGAGAGTGTGTATATATGTGTGAGTGTACATGTGCTTGTGTTAGCATGTGAAAAAGTGTGTATATAAGTGTGTGAGTCTGTGTAAGTGTGGGTTTGAGTGTGTATGTGTGTGTGTATATCCAAGTATGTATGTATGTAAGTGTGTATGAGTGTGTGTATGGTGTATGCATGTGTGTGCGTAAGTGTGTATGTGTGTGTGTGTGTGAGGACTAGATGAGCAGAATGACCTTCAGTGCTGACCGCCTGCCGGTCTGGATCTCTTGACAGATGTAAATGTCATGTGTCAGTGCAGACTAAAGGACTGGAGGGCTGCAGAGCTGCAGGAGGGCCCAATATAGGAGAGCAGAGAGGACTGCAGGACTGCAGGAGGGCCCCAACACAGGAGAGCAGAGAAAACTGCAGGACTGCAGGAGGGCCCCAACACAGGAGAGCAGAGAGGACTGCTGGATTCGGGTTATCCAAGGCTAGTTAGGGTTAACCAGGGGTATGCAGGGTTAGTCAGGGCTAATCAGGGTTAGTCATGGCTAGGCAGGGTTATGTAGGGCTAGCTTTCTCTCCATCGCTTTCGCTCTTTTTTCACCTTTTTTTTCTCCCTTGCCTGAAATACCAGTGGCAGACAGGGATAACTGAAGGAGGGAAGGACTGTGAAGGACATGAATCTCCTCTCCTGCATGGTTAAATACAGACCATAGATCTCCTCAAGGTAGACAAGAGCAAATCAATAAACACAGCGTCTCATCAGGACAGCCAGTCTATCAGGCAGCACTTTACATCACTGTCCACGCTGCTGGAAAGGCACATTTCTTGAAACCTTTACGCTTTTCCTTAAAAGTCTAAATACAAAAACAAATCTCCAACCTGCCATCATATTACGGATTTAGGGTCGGGTATTAAGGGATGACAGCATCTGTAGCACTAACTCTGTACAACTATATCAACATCTGTAGCACTAACTCTGTACAGCTATATCAACATCTGTAGCACTAACTCTGTACAGCTATATCAACATCTGTAGCACTAACTCTGTACAGCTATATCAACATCTGTAGCACTAACTCTGTAATACTATATCAATATCTGTAGCACTAACTCTGTACAGCTATATCAACATCTGTAGCACTAACTCTGTACAGCTATATCAGCATCTGTAGCACTAACTCTGTACAACTATATCAACATCTGTAGCACTAACTCTGTACAGCTATATCAACATCTGTAGCACTAACTCTGTACAGCTATATCAACATCTGTAGCACTAACTCTGTACAGCTATATCAACATCTGTAGCACTAACTCTGTAATACTATATCAACATCTGTAGCACTAACTCTGTACAGCTATATCAGCATCTGTAGCACTAACTCTGTACAGCTATATCAACATCTGTAGCACTAACTCTGTACAGCTATATCAACATCTGTAGCACTAACTCTGTACAGCTATATCAACATCTGTAGCACTAACTCTGTAATACTATATCAACATCTGTAGCACTAACTCTGTACAACTATATCAACATCTGTAGCACTAACTCTGTACAGCTATATCAACATCTGTAGCACTAACTCTGTACAGCTATATCAACATCTGTAGCACTAACTCTGTAATACTATATCAACATCTGTAGCACTAACTCTGTACAGCTATATCAACATCTGTAGCACTAACTCTGTACAGCTATATCAACATCTGTAGCACTAACTCTGTACAGCTATATCAACATCTGTAGCACTAACTCTGTACAACTATATCAACATCTGTAGCACTAACTCTGTACAGCTATATCAACATCTGTAGCACTAACTCTGTACAACTATATCAACATCTGTAGCACTAACTCTGTACAACTATATCAACATCAGTAGCACTAACTCTGTACAACTATATCAACATCTGTAGCACTAACTCTGTACAACTATATCAACATCTGTAGCACTAACTCTGTACAACTATATCAACATATTTGTATATGGAGTATATATACTATATTATATTAATACTGTAAAACTGACATAGCTTTATCTATACCTGCAAACATTTATGTGTGACAGGTTGGGGGGAAAATGAGTTAAAACTGAGATTAAAAGCAATCTTTAATTATACTACAATACACTAATACAATCTTAATACAACCTTTCATTTTTAATTAACCCTAATAATTAACCCCACATGAGCGTATATTAGTTAATCATTTAGTCACTACTTTACCTCCCCATTACACAAAAAGTGTGTTGCTCTAAAATATATTTTCCATCCGTTTGTAATATTGTAATAACATTATTTACACAATCAAACACGCATTAACACAAATTCTGCATCGTTAGAGTTCGACTTCTCTGTCAGATGTATTCAGGGATCATCAAACTAGACAGTAAACACAAGGAACACATCATAACTCAAGTCTATCTGATATTTAATCTGTATCTCACATCTCATACCTCACAGTAGTTCTGTGTCTGAACAGAAGTAGAACTGCCATTTGGCTGTGATCCTTCTGTCCATGCATGAATAAGCCTGAAGAGATCTTACTGCTCCATGCTGTGAGTCAGGAGGATTATTGAACCACAACAGTGTTCTGCCATCTTGTCCAGAAGACCTTCATAACATTGGAATGTTTACTCTCCAGAGCTTCCATCATTTCCATGGTAACTGTGCATATGCAGATTGGATATGGAGTCTCATGAGGCAGGGCCCAGTTTCAGTTGATCTCCCTCCATCACCCTCCTGTTCACCCTCTATCTTTCCTTCTCTCTTCCTCCCTCTATCCTTCCTCTATCCCTTCATCTCATCCCTCCTCCTATCCTTCATTCTATAACCATAACCCTAGTCTAGATCAGGTTGGTGTAAACCAGGTTATCTTTCCATCTCTCTCTTCATCCATCTCTCTCTTCATCCATCTCTCTCTTCATCCATCTCTCTCTTCATCCATCCCTCTCTTCATCCATCTCTCTCTTCATCCATCTCTCTCTTCATCCATCTCTCTCTTCATCCATCTCTCCCTTCATCCATCTCTCTTCACCCATCCCTCTCTTCATCCATCTCTCTCTTCATCCATCTCTCTCTTCATCCATCTCTCTCTTCATCCATCTCTCTCTTCATCCATCTCTCCCTTCATCCATCTCTCTCTTCATCCATCCCTCTCTTCATCCATCTCTCTCTTCATCCATCTCTCCCTTCATCCATCTCTCTCTTCATCCATCTCTCCCTTCATCCATCTCTCTCTTCATCCATCCCTCTCTTCATCCATCTCTCTCTTCATCCATCTCTCTCTTCATCCATCCCTCTCTTCATCCAACCCTCTCTCCATCCATCCCTCTCTTCATCCATCTCTCTCTTCATCCATCCCTCTCTTCATCCATCCCTCTCTCCATCCATCCCTCTCTCCATCCATCTCTCTCTTCATCTATCTCTCTCTTCATCCATCTCTCTCTTCATCCATCCCTCTCTTCATCCAACCCTCTCTCCATCCATCCCTCTCTTCATCCATCCCTCTCTTCATCCATCCCTCTCTCCATCCATCCCTCTCTCCATCCATCTCTCTCTTCATCCATCCCTCTCTTCATCCATCCCTCTCTCCATCCATCCCTCTTTCACCCATAGAAGAAGTGTGTCTGAAGCATCTGATCATGTTACCTAACAACACCACAGTAATATATGCAAATTAGATAATCACACACAAATAAATGAATATTTCAATTTGACAATTATTGGCGCTGTTCATGCTGAGTGCCAATTAGACTTGATGAAAGTCGTCAAGCATGAAACTGCTTCCTGGATGCTTATTGGCCAGTTATTCAGCTGCTGTCTCAGTTTGTATCATCACACAGATGATAATGTAATAGTACGATACAGAGAGGTGGGAGTCTATTGTGTGAGATAGGACTCTACTATGCTCATCCTCCTCCCCTCTCATCCTCATCCTCTCATCCTCCTCCCCTCTCATCCTCATCCTCTCATCCTCCTCCCCTCTCATCCTCATCCTCTCATCCTCCTCCCCTCTTCATCCTCCCCTCTCATCTTCCCTTCCTCATCCTCCCCTCTCATCTTCATCCTCCCCTCTCATCTTCATTCTCCCCTCTCCATCCTCCTTCTCCTCCCCTCATCCTCTCCCCTCAGTTCAGTCTGAGTACCTCCAGGATTTACAGAACCTCCTAATTTTAGGGTTAGTCACTAATCTGAAATCATCTTGTTGAAATTTGTGAGACCCTGGAGCAACCTTTTCTACAAGACTGATAACAGCCATACAGTGTTAGAGACTTCCTGTGTGTCTGCAGGAATTATGTATCTATATGGATTATGTTTGGAATATGGATTATGTTTGGTATATGGATTATGTTTGGTATATGGATTATGTTTGGTATATGGATTAACACTGAGGTGTTGCAGTAATGAAGCATTGAGACTCCAGTGAACAACATTCCCTGGAATATTATCGTTGTGTCTGTGGAACGACTCCATTTTGAACCCTCAACATTATTAGTGACAAGGCTGCTGTGCAATGTTGTGTTTCTTGATAACATGCAATGAAACATACCCTTGTTCTTACTTGTTATTCACCCCCTCCTCCTCTCCCTTCTCTCCCCCCTCCTCACTCCCTCCTCCTCTCCCTTCTCTCCCCTCTCCTCACTCCCTCCTCCTCTCCCTTCTCTCCCTTCTCCTCACCCCCTCCTCCTCTCCCTTCTCCTCACTCCCTCTCCCATAGCTCCCTCCTCCTCTCTCTCTTCTCCCTCCTCTCCCTTCTCTCCCTTCTCCTCACCCCCTCCTGCTCTCCCATCTCTCCCTTCTCCTCACCCCCTCCTGCTCTCCCATCTCTCCCTCCTCCTCAACCCCTCCTGCTCTCCCTTCTCCTCACCCCCTCCTGCTCTCCCATCTCTCCCTCCTCCTCACCCCCTCCTGCTCTCCCTTCTCTCCCTCCTCCTCACCCCCTCCTGCTCTCCCTTCTCTCCCTCCTCCTCACCCCTCCTGCTCTCCCTTCTCTCCCTTCTCCTCACCCCCTCCTGCTCTCCCTTCTCTCCCCTCTCATCACTCCCTCCTCCTCTCCCTTCTCTCCCTTCTCCTCACCCCCTCCTGCTCTCCCTTCTCTCCCTCCTCCTCACCCCATCCTGCTCCCCCCTCTTCTCACTCCTCACCCCCTCCTGCTCTCTTTCTTCTCCCTTCTCACCCCCTCCTGCTCTCCCCTCCTCTCCCTCCTCCTCATCCTTCTCTCCCTCCTCCTTACCCCATCCTGCTCCCCCCTCTTTTCCCTCCTCCTCTTTCTTCTCCCTCCTCACCCCCTCCTCCTCTCCCATCTCTCCCTCCTCCTCACCCCCTTCTCCCCCAGCTCCCCTCCTCCCCCTGAGCACAGCTTCCTCTGGGTGGGTCCTCCCCCTGACACCCAGAGCTCTGTGCTCTGTGCTCCACTGGAGATGCCTGGGAGACGAACAGCCGCACTGCTTTGAAAGACCATCATTGATTTTCCTGGTTTGTCTGTGATGTTCGTCTTGTGTGGGTCAATACCTTCTACTGAGGCCTTCTTAAATCAAGGCCTTCTTCACAGCACCCTGGTGTTTTGTTTGTTGTTATGTTTACACCTCCCATCACCCACACCTCATGGTGGGGTGTGTGTGTGTGTGTGGGGGGGGGGGGGGGTACACACACTCAGTTGGTCTGAAGTCCCCGGTCTGGAGATTGCAGTTGGTGATTTCTTGACTGGAGTTTGCGATCTATAGATTTAATCAATCAGTATGTATTTATTTATTTTGAACATCTTAAAACAACCATTGCTGTTGACCGAAGTGCTGAACAGGAGGTAAAATAGTCAATTGCTGAAAAAGTATAAATACAAACAGTACATACATATATGAGTAGAGAAATCAAAGATACAAAAGTGAACTATTCACACTGGTGTGTCCTTGTGATGGTAGCTGCTCTGTACCTGAGTAAAGACAAATACAAGCACCTTGACCAGGTGTAACAATGACATGAATCACAGTGTTACACAGTGTGTAAACTGGTCAAGCATAAGTAACGTTTTACTTTAGTGAGGAGAAGGAAAAGATGGTAAAACATGACTAACAGGTCCAGTTAATGTATTTATCTGATTTTCTGTTGTCATCAAACTTCCCACCCAGGGTTCTAGTACCGTCTGTTCTACAAGCGACGAGATCTGGGTCAAAAACTGTGTTTCTTTGACCCAAATACAATCATTCCTCCTTTATTCTCATTTAGGTTGAGAAAGTTTCTAGCAAGCCATAACTTGTTATTTAAAGGGGTCACATACTGCAAACATTGTTTTTACTTTGTCACAGTTGAGAAACGGCAGTTCGGGGGGGTGAACTGGATGTACAGTAAATCTCACAGCACACTGACACCTCTTTGCGACGTAAATCTCACATTTAGAAACTTGTGCTGTAAAAACTGTGAAAAATGAACATCCTGCTTAGGTCTGTGTTTCTTTTTCACCAGCCCACCTTGTGAATCTCAGAGTTTAGCTGCAAGATGCTCTGATCCACAGGAATAACAAACAAGAACCTTATTAGTTGTTCCCACAATATTGAAGATGGCGGGCCGTTATAAAAGCAGTGTTCCATTCTGTACAGGAAATAATGAAACTTTCCATAATTATCCCAAAGAACTAAACACTCAACAGACACGGCTGATATCCGTCTGAGAAGATCCATGTGAAGTTAGACGCTACATTATTAATTAGCCGTATTTCACCAAAGACAGTTTGGAAACCTCGGGACTGAAGCTGCTGTTCATCTCATTCACAAACTGGAGGGAGGATTTTGTCTTTAACAATTCATGTGTTTTGGTGACGTTGACCATTTATTCTTGGTGAATTCAGCACCACAAAGATCCAGGAGGACATCTTTTAGATGAGGAAGTGATTCCCTATCTGTAGACTAATCATTTAGATTTGGGTCACGGAAGTCTTGAAATCTGAATGAGATTCCGTCGCCCAGTAGACTGCATACTCAGGCAGCAGCCATGTCTTGTTACCAAGTTCATAGCTCATTTTGTAGTTTGGTTGGTCAATTCTACACGACAAAAGATGGTCAGAGCAGCTCTCAGGAGGTATGGAAGTTCTGCTATTAGCCAGGTGATCAGATTATTTTCATGATTTGTGTAGCAATTAGCAATCTGAGTGAGTATGCGCCCCAGTTACACTGCATTAAGGTTAACCGGTCACTTAGACTCTGGTTGCTGAAAACTGGTGCGTTCAAAGTGTTGTATTTCACACCATTTGTCCCCAAAACATCAGGGATGGTTGCTGTTAGTAGATAAGAGCCTGTTGAACACAACCAGCCTGTCGGACTTCCTGAACCGAGCTTGTTTCATTCATCATTAGCCTGAAACAGTGACCTGTGTTACCATGGCGATCTGCAAGTCACCATGCATGTTTGGCTGTCCTGGCTCTGTGTACCAACCAATCAGCGCGCAGCTCATCTACATATTAATTTGCAAACCATATATGGACAAAACGCTGGACAAACAAAGGTTGCATTAGGGCACATAAAATAGCACCCGGGCACTTTCCAGCCCAACCAATGTTATATACCAGTGGTGTACTGTCAAGACCAGCATGGTCTTCTCTGCTGGCCTGAATAGAATAATATATAATAATAATAAATAACAATAATGATACATAATGATTGGAATATATATTCCCATAAATATATATTACATTATTCCTCATAGTTCTACTCTTCATTTCGTTGTTTTCCTCTTGGTTTCATGCTCTGCTTCCAGCCTCAGGTGGAGATTTTGAGGGCTGGCCTTCATGTTGGAGCTTTTATCCAATCACATTCAGCAATCTTGGGTTGCCAGGGTCTAAAATCTGCCCTCAGGCCTTCAGAATCAACAGTGAGCGCATCTGTACCTGAAAGTGATTGGAAATTCTGAGGTATGTTAAAGCATGGATCCATATGGGACTCTGAGGTATGTTAAAGCATGGATCCATATGGGACTCTGAGGTATGTTAAAGCATGGATCCATATGGGACTCTGAGGTATGTTAAAGCATGGATCCATATGGGACTCTGAGGTATGTTAAAGCATGGATCCATATGGGACTCTGAGGTATGTTAAAGCATGGATCCATATGGGACTCTGAGGTATGTTAAAGCATGGATCCATATGGGACTCTGAGGTATGTTAAAGCATGGATCCATATGGGACTCTGAGGTATGTTAAAGCATGGATCCATATGGGACTCTGAGGTATGTTAAAGCATGGATCCATATGGGACTCTGAGGTATGTTAAAGCATGGATCCATATGGGACTCTGAGGTATGTTAAAGCATGGATCCATATGGGACTCTGAGGTATGTTAAAGCATGGATCCATATGGGACTCTGAAGTGTGTTAAAGCATGGATCCATATGGGACTCTGAGGTATGTTAAAGCATGGATCCATATGGGACTCTGAGGTATGTTAAAGCATGGATCCATATGGGACTCTGAGGTATGTTAAAGCATGGATCCATATGGGACTCTGAGGTATGTTAAAGCATGGATCCATATGGGACTCTGAGGTATGTTAAAGCATGGATCCATATGGGACTCTGAGGTATGTTAAAGCATGGATCCATATGGGACTCTGAGGTATGTTAAAGCATGGATCCATATGGGACTCTGAGGTATGTTAAAGCATGGATCCATATGGGACTCTGAGGTATGTTAAAGCATGGATCCATATGGGACTCTGAGGTATGTTAAAGCATGGATCCATATGGGACTCTGAGGTATGTTAAAGCATGGATCCATATGGGACTCTGAGGTATGTTAAAGCATGGATCCATATGGGACTCTGAGGTATGTTAAAGCATGGATCCATATGGGACTCTGAGGTATGTTAAAGAAGGAGCAGCCATCATTGAGGAAGTTGAAACATCCATTTATCAAATGTAGGTGTGGAACCAGTGCAATGCTCTTCCATGAAAACTAACTGCCATGTTAAAATTAGTCAATAAGAACTATGACCCTAATCACAAAGAACATCACATTCAAGTCTATCAGTTCCCTGTCAGTCCTTCTCTCAGAGCCTGCTATGTTGTAGATTGTGTTTGTGTGACATGGCAGCAGAGTGTAAAGCTGAGCTGATGGATCAGAGTGCTGTGTGATTCCTTACTGCTGTCAGACACTATTCTGATGGGATCAGAGTGCTGTGTGCTTCCTAACTGCTGTCAGGCACTATTCTGATGGGATCTGAGTGCTGTGTGCTTCCTTACTGCTGTCAGACACTATTCTGATGGGATCAGAGTGCTGTGTGCTTCCTAACTGCTGTCAGGCACTATTCTGATGGGATCTGAGTGCTGTGTGCTTCCTTACTGCTGTCAGACACTATTCTGATGGGATCTGAGTGCTGTGTGCTTCCTTACTGCTGTCAGACACTATTCTGATGGGATCAGCGTGCTGTGTGCTTCCTTACTGCTGTCAGACACTATTCTGATGGGATCTGAGTGCTGTGTGCTTCCTTACTGCTGTCAGACACTATTCTGATGGGATCCGAGTGCTGTGTGCTTCCTTACTGCTGTCAGACACTATTCTGATGGGATCTGAGTGCTGTGTGATTCCTTACTGCTGTCAGACACTATTCTGATGGGATCAGCGTGCTGTGTGCTTCCTTACTGCTGTCAGACACTATTCTGATGGGATCTGAGTGCTGTGTGCTTCCTTACTGCTGTCAGACACTATTCTGATGGGATCAGAGTGCTGTGTGCTTCCTAACTGCTGTCAGGCACTATTCTGATGGGATCTGAGTGCTGTGTGCTTCCTTACTGCTGTCAGACACTATTCTGATGGGATCAGAGTGCTGTGTGCTTCCTAACTGCTGTCAGGCACTATTCTGATGGGATCTGAGTGCTGTGTGCTTCCTTACTGCTGTCAGACACTATTCTGATGGGATCTGAGTGCTGTGTGCTTCCTTACTGCTGTCAGACACTATTCTGATGGGATCAGCGTGCTGTGTGCTTCCTTACTGCTGTCAGACACTATTCTGATGGGATCTGAGTGCTGTGTGCTTCCTTACTGCTGTCAGACACTATTCTGATGGGATCCGAGTGCTGTGTGCTTCCTTACTGCTGTCAGACACTATTCTGATGGGATCTGAGTGCTGTGTGATTCCTTACTGCTGTCAGACACTATTCTGATGGGATCAGCGTGCTGTGTGCTTCCTTACTGCTGTCAGACACTATTCTGATGGGATCTGAGTGCTGTGTGCTTCCTTACTGCTGTCAGACACTATTCTGATGGATCAGCGTGCTGTGTGCTTCCTAACTGCAGTCAGGCACTATTCTGATGGGATCTGAGTGCTGTGTGCTTCCTTACTGCTGTCAGACACTATTCTGATGGGATCCGAGTGCTGTGTGCTTCCTAAGTGCTGTCAGGCACTATTCTGATGGGATCTGAGTGCTGTGTGCTTCCTTACTGCTGTCAGACACTATTCTGATGGGATCTGAGTGCTGTGTGCTTCCTTACTGCTGTCAGACACTATTCTGATGGGATCAGCGTGCTGTGTGCTTCCTTACTGCTGTCAGACACTATTCTGATGGGATCTGAGTGCTGTGTGCTTCCTTACTGCTGTCAGACACTATTCTGATGGGATCCGAGTGCTGTGTGCTTCCTAACTGCTGTCAGGCACTATTCTGATGGGATCTGAGTGCTGTGTGCTTCCTTACTGCTGTCAGACACTATTCTGATGGGATCTGAGTGCTGTGTGCTTCCTTACTGCTGTCAGGCACTATTCTGATGGGATCTGAGTGCTGTGTGCTTCCTTACTGCTGTCAGGCAATATTCTGATGGGATCTGAGTGCTGTGTGCTTCCGTACTGCTGTCAGGCAATATTCTGCAATGCAGACACAGGAAAACCTGTGTTTACATAAGGAAGCTGGTAACTTGTAATTCCTTATTCATGCATATAGGTTCCTGGAGGCAGATTATATTTGTGTGATTAATTACCTACATATCGAGTTAAATGTTATTTGCTGATGACCTTTTACACAAAATGTTTTCGGATGCCCAGATCAGCCCTTCTAGCCAACTGAAACACAGGGACAAATCCAGATTTGACAGTTTAGACCAAGAAGGGTTCAGGGTTCAGGGTTCAGGTTCCAGAACCAGAGCAGAAGGTTCAGGGTTCAGCTGAACTCATTCAGACTCTAAAATAAGTCTATGTTAATGTAAAGAGGTTACCAGATGCTCAATGTGCATCGATTTCATGCACTTAGTGGTTGAAAATGCATTAGAGTTAGTTAGAGCAGCAAGCTGGTGATGATGTGGGGGGGTGGGGGGGCTTCCTGTGGTCTGAGTGCTACTAGGGAACACAGGGAAGAAGCCATCGATTAAGCTGAGGGGGTAGAGAGGCGCATGGGGGAGGGATGGAGGAGCGTGGGAGAAGAGGAGAGCTCAGAGGAGGAGAGGAAGCTTGCCTCTGCTTTCACCAGAGCTCTGTCCTCAGGAGCTGAGCTCAGGCTGGTCAACATACTGACTGGCTCACAGCCCTGGAATTCACTGCCTGCTGTACAACTGGTTTGTTACACAAAACCATCTGACAAGTTGTACTTGGAATCATTTCAGAAAAGGCCCTTGATGATTGGAAGGCAGTTGGATGAACCAGCCGTCCGTGTCCATCTTTCATGGGTTAACTTGAACTACGCTCACAGCTGCCTGTAGCTGACAGCTGATTGGTCCAAACCCCTCTGGTTCAGGTACCTAGTGACAAGCTGAAGTCATGAACTTGCACATTTCAAAAAACCCTAACTGCCACGCTGCCCCCTAACTACCCCCCTACCCCCTAACTACCCCCCTGCCCCCTAACTACCCCCCTGCCCCCTAACTACCCCCCTGCCCCCTAACTACCCCCCTGCCCCCTAACTACCCCCCTGCCCCCTAACTACCCCCCTACCCCCTAACTACCCCCCTGCCCCCTAACTACCCCCCTGCCCCCTAACTACTGCGCTGAGAGGACAGGAGGAAGGTGGGGGGGGCGGAGGAGGAGGGGAGCGCTGAGAGGAGGACAGGAGGAAGGTAGGGGGGGAGGAGGAGGGGAGCGCTGAGAGGAGGACAGGAGGAAGGTGGGGGGGGGGAGGAGGGGATATCTTTCACTGAAAAGAAAAGGTGATAAATAAAACTCTTGATCAATAAATCCTCACATCTCCTCCATCAATGCCTAGTCAGCTAGCTTCTGCTCCTCAACATGATTAGGAGCTCAAAATAGCAGCTGTCTGATACTATCTGACACTATCTGATACTATCTGATACTATCTGATACTGTCAGATACTATCTAATACTATCTGATACTATCTGATACTGTCTGATACTATCTGATACTGTCTGATACTGTCTGATACTATCTGATACTATCTGATACTGTCTGATACTGTCTGATACTATCTAATACTATCTGATGCTGTCTGATACTATCTGATACTGTCTGATACTGTCTGATACTGTTTGATACTGTCTGATACTATCTGATACTGTCTGATACTGTCTGATACTGTCTGATACTGTCTGATACTATCTGATACTGTCTGATACTGTCTGATACTGTCTGATACTGTCTGATACTATCTGATACTGTCTGATACTGTCTGATACTGTCTGATACTATCTGATACTATCTGATACTATCTGATACTGTCTGATACTATCTGATACTATCTGATACTGTCTGAAACTGTTTGATACTGTATGATACTATCTGATACTGTCTGATACTGTCTGATACTGTCTGATACTATCTGATACTATCTGATACTATCTGATACTGTCTGATACTATCTGATACTATCTGATACTGTCTGATACTGTCTGAAACTGTTTGATACTGTATGATACTATCTGATACTATCTGATACTGTCTGATACTATCTGATACTATCTGATACTATCTGATACTGTCTGATACTGTCTGATACTGTCTGATACTATCTGATACTATCTGATACTATCTTTACACACTGGTGTGTTACACTCCTTTACACACTGATGACAGAGCTCAGATCGATGCTTGACTCCTGGACTGGCAGTAGAATCCCCACATTAGAACACACTTGACAGGGGTAATTTAGCTAATTGAGGATCTCCCAGTGTGACTGAAAGGAGGGGGTGTGTCCTCACATACGTTCAAGTGGGAGTGTGTGTGTCCGTTTGTGTTTGTGTGAAGAATGGTTTTCCAAACCATGAAAACTCTACCTGTAATAAAGTACAAGTGCTCCATCACTCCACCAACACAGCCTTCAGACCTCCATCTCTCCTTCCATCTATCCCTCCATCTCTCCCTCCATCTCTCCCTTTATCTCTCCCTCCCTCCATCTCCCCCCCTCCCTCCCTCCATTCCTCCATCGCTCCCTCCGAGCGCATCACTCGCTAAATAGCTACCTTCATCACTCCCTACATCTCCCCCTCCATCTCTTGCCCTCCCTCTCTTCATATTTCCCTCCATCACTCTATCCCCTCTATCTCTGCTTTCATCTCTCCCTCCCTCTCCTCACCCCTGGTAACGTACCTCGCTGTCCTCCAGCAGACCCCTAATCCCAGAATCTTGCTTTCTTGTACAAAGGATTAGAGAGAGGGGAAATAGAGAGAGGAGAAAGAGAGAGAGATGGGGGAAATAGAGGGAAAGCACAGGAGTTAGAGAAAGAGAGAGGGCCAGAAAGAGAGAGAGAGATGGGGAGAGACAGAGAAACAAGGACAGCACATGTTCCACACATACATAGATAGATGCATTCATGCTTCCTTCGCTCCAGAATATGCCAATGACCTTTACTGTACAAGGTCACTCCTACGTTTCTCAACCTTGATGTAGCCTGTCCACTATGTATCCCTCCACCTGAGGATGCATCACCCTGTGTTGAATGTATCCCTCCACCTGAGGATGCATCACCCTGTGTTGAATGTATCCCTCCACCTGAGGATGCATCACCCTGTGTTGAATGTATCCCTCCACCTGAGGATGCATCACCCTGTGTTGAATGTATCCCTCCACCTGAGGATGCATCACCCTGTGTTGAATGTATCCCTCCACCTGAGGATGCATCACCCTGTGTTGAATGTATCCCTCCACCTGAGGATGCATCACCCTGTGTTAGGACACGCCTCCATCAACACATCACTGTGACATCACTCCCTCAGCACCACCCCTGAGTCTGTGTGTGAGGAGTCCGGTGTGTGTGTGTGTGCGAGGAGTCTGGTGTGTGTGTGTGTGTGTGTGTGGAGTCTGGTTTGTGTGTGTGTGGAGTCTGGTGTGTGTGTGTGGAGTCTGGTGTGTGTGTGTGTGAGGAGTCTGTTGTGAGTGTGAGTGAGTGTGTGAGTGTGTGTGTGTGTGTGTGTGCAGGTCTCTCGGTGTTCCAGCTCAGCTCATTAGCTTTGACAGACTCCTCCATTGCTAGACTGGAAATGAGGCGTTGTAGGAGTGTCAGTCCATCCTGCCTCTCTGCCATTGGTCAGGTTAATGGAGCATGACTCTGTGGTTGGCTGTCGGAGCTGGAGAGGCCCGGGGCGTCCCACCCACCTGGAGGAGGAAAGTGGCTGGGGAGCGCCTGATTTGTTTCCTTGTCACTCCCAGGCGGGCGGGGCCAATCAGCCGTCCACTCCCAGCTGTTAGCCTGCTTCTTCTGTGAGCCCCTCCCCTTAGACACCTCCTCCCCCCCCGCTGCATGTTAAACTGATGGAGATGAACTCTGTTCTTCAGGAGATGAGCTCTCCTCCCCTTCCTCCCCTCCTCCTCCCTCTCCTCCCCTCCTCCTCTTCCTCCCCTCCTCCTCCCTCTCCTCCCCTCCTCCTCTTCCTCCCTCTCCTCCTCCCCTCCTCCCCCTGTCCTCCTCCTTCTCCTTCTCCTCCTCTTCCTCCCCTCCTCCTCTTCCTTCTCCCCTCCTTCCTCTCCCCCTGTCTTCCCCCCTCTCCTTCTCTTCCTCCCCTCCTCCTTCTCCTCCTCTTCCTCCCCCTCCCTCTCCTCCTCCCCTCTTCCTCCTCTTGATTGCCCTCTGCCCTCTGTCCTCTCTCCACCAGTCATAGTAAATATTTACACCTCTACCACAGCTATTCCTGCTCATTGCTGCTGTTGTCCTGTCTAGTAAAGCTAAAGGCAGCATATACTGGTGTCTCAGCTAATGCACTGGGTCACTGGGCCGTGTAAAAACTATTTCAGCTTTAATCCTGGGCCAAAGAGAGTGGGCTTGATAAGACCTACTGTGGCTTTAAATCCTGGTCTGTTTGTCTAATTAGTCCACAGACTGAGAGCCTTTGCACATAACCACAGGTTTATATAACCACACCACCACAGGTTCATAAAAAAACCGGGTTCATATAACAACAGGTTCATATAACCACAGGTTCATATAACAACAGGTTCATATAACCACAGGTTTATATAACCACAGGTTCATATAACCACAGGTTTATATAATCACAGGTTAATATAACAACAGGTTCATATAACCACAGGTTTATATAACCACAGGTTAATATAACAACAGGTTCATATAACCACAGGTTTATATAACCACAGGTTCATAAAAACACAGGTTCATATAACAACAGGTTCATATAACCACAGGTTCATATAACAACAGGTTCATATAACTACAGGTTTATATAACCACAGGTTCATATAACCACAGGTTTATATAATCACAGGTTAATATAACAACAGGTTCATATAACCACAGGTTCATAAAAACACAGGTTCATATAACAACAGGTTCATATAACCACAGGTTTATATAATCACAGGTTCATATAACAACAGGTTCATATAACAACAGGTTCATATAACCACAGGTTTATATAACCACAGGTTCATATAACAACAGGTTCATATAACAACAGGTTCATATAACAACAGGTTCATATAACCACTGGTTTATATAACCACAGGTTCATATAACAACAGGTTCATATAACCACTGGTTTATATAACCACAGGTTCATATAACAACAGGTTCATATAACCACAGGTTTATATAATCACAGGTTCATATAACAACAGGTTCATATAACAACAGGTTCATATAACCACAGGTTTATATAACCACAGGTTCATATAACAACAGGTTCATATAACAACAGGTTCATATAACAACAGGTTCATATAACCACTGGTTTATATAACCACAGGTTCATATAACAACAGGTTCATATAACCACTGGTTTATATAACCACAGGTTCATATAACCACAGGTTCATATGACCACAGGTTTATATAACCACAGGTTCATATAACAACAGGTTCATATGACAACAGGTTCAAATAACCACTGGTTTATATAACCACAGGTTTATACAACCTCACGTTTCACACCACCATCACATGTACTCACGTACCAAAACCTGACAAATCAACCAAGTCTATGTAAGGTCTGTAAGAAGCACAGGTGTGGTCTATAGAAGGACCTGTGAGAGACAGACACACACAGTCTCCCAGACACAGAATGGGTCTTGATGTGTGTGACAAGGACAGATGATTGAGTTAACTTGAACACCCTCCTTTGTCAGGTCCAGACATGAGAAAAGTCATTTCCTGCAGCGGTCAGATGGGGTCTGGTTCTAAAAGAACCTCCTCACCCTCCTCCTTCCCCTCCTCTTCCTCCTCCCTTTCCTCTCCCTCTTCTTCCTCCTCTCCCTCCTCTCCCCCCTCACCCTTCTCATATTCCTCACAATCCTTTCCAGACTGTTTTAGATCATTCCAGGCTGCCTCTGATGGAAGTTCTTGAACAACAGTATGTGTGTAGGTATGGTGTGTGTGTGTGTGTTTGATTGTGTATATGTGTGTGTGACTGTGTGTACGTGTGACGGTGTGTATATGTGTGTGACTGTGTGTTTTCCAGCATGCAGGATCCCAATAGCTGTGGATCAGACTGGTTAATGAAGTGAAGGACAGCCGATCTATGAGAGGAGAACAGTGGAGCTTGTTGGTCATTAATCAGACTGTCAGAGAGCTGAGTCTCTCTCTGCTGTTCCTGAGCTACACACACACACACACAATAATACCTAATTTGGCTTTTTTTCCCTCCCTAACCCTCCCTGAAGCAAGTAGGGTGAAGTCCCTTGCCCAAGGACACAACATCACAGAGCCACAGCCGGGGTTCGAACTCACAACCTTCCAATCATGACGCCTTAACCCGCTGAGCCATCTGACTCCCTACACATACACACGCGTATACACACACACATACACACGCGTATACACACACACATACACACGCGTATACACACACACATATACACACGTATACACACACAAATACGTATACACACACGGAAATACACACATACATACACACACATATACTCACATATGCTCCCTCTTATACACACAGATATAATGACTGAGTGGGATGCAATATCTCACTCCCTCCCTCTCCTCCTCTCACTCCCTCCCTCTCCTCCTCTCACTCCCTCCCTCTCCTCCTCTCACTCCCTCCCTCTCCTCCTCTCACTCCCTCCCTCTCCTCCTCCTCTCACTCCCTCCCTCTCCTCCTCTCACTCCCTCTCCTCCTCTCACTCCCTCTCCTCCTCTCACTCCCTCCCTCTCCTCCTCTCACTCCCTCCCTCTCCTCCTCTCACTCCCTCCCTCTCCTCCTCTCACTCCCTCCCTCTCCTCCTCTCACTCCCTCCCTCTCCTCCTCTCACTCCCTCCCTCTCCTCCTCTCACTCCCTCTCTTCTTCTCTCACTCCCTCCCTCTCCTCCTCTCACTCCCTCCCTCTCTCCTCCTCTCACTCCTCCCTCTCCTCCTCTCACTCCCTCCCTCTCCTCCTCTCTCTCCTCCCTCTCTCCCTCTCACTCCCTCAGTTTGTTCTCAAATCAGTATTTATTAAGACCTTGGGTCTTGCAGCTTGTTTGGCCTCCCCTGTGGCTCCACCCTCTTGTTTGCTTCCCTGTTACTCTCCACAGGTGTCTGTCCGTGATTGGCCAGGATCAGCAGACTCGTTCAGTGGTGTTTCTGTCTGTGTGGTCAGACTCTCCTTGGTCCATGAGTGTTTCTGTTGTGACCTTCTTAATTCATTCAGAAGTAGCTTAGAAGCTTTGTTTCTTTAGACCTCGTTAAATCTAACTTCATGTCTTTTGTGTTCTATGGTGAGCACAGCACACACCACACAGCACACACCCCACAGCACCTTGTTACCACAGCACACAGCACCTTGTTACCACACCACACAGCACCTTGTTACCACAGCACACAGCACCCTGTTACCACACAGCACCCTGTTACCACACAGCACCTTGTTACCACACCACACAGCACCTTGTTACCACACCACACAGCACCCTGTTACCACACAGCACCTTGTTACCACACCACACAGCACCTTGTCACCACACCACACAGCACCCTGTTACCACACAGCACCTTGTTACCAAACAGCACCTTGTTACCACACCACACAGCACCTTGTTACCACAACACACAGCACCTTGTTACCACACCACACAGCACCCTGTTACCACACAGCACCCTGTTACCACACCACACAGCACCCTGTTACCACACAGCACCCTGTTACCACACCACACAGCACCCTGTTACCACACCACACAGCACCCTGTTACCACACCACACAGCACCCTGTTACCACACCCTGTTACAGCCTGCTGGTGGTACATTACTAGTAATACTGTAGCTCTCTCTTGTAAGTCGCTTTGGATAAAAGCGTCTGATAAATAAATAAATACAAATGGAAGCACAACCAGCCAGTGTGGTTATAGCAGTGACACATTGGTGACAAATGCATGATGGGGAAATATGATGTGGATGGAGCAGTACTGTTCATAAAGAAAAGGCTTGTTTGACTGAATGTTCTGAGAAGCTTAACATTCTGAGAGGCTTTGATCCAGATGAGGTGTCTGCTGTTCTCCAGTCTGCAGGCAGGATCAATACATGAAGAATGAGACACTGTTGATTCCGGCATGCAGCAACAATTAGCTAGTGTTAACTTCCACTATCAGGTGCCAATTAAATAGTGTTAGTTTCCATCATGAGGCCATAATTAGTTAGTGTTAACGCCAGCATGTGGTGACAATTAGCTAGCGTTAGCTTTGGGCATTCAGCGACAGTTAGCTAGCGTTAGCTTCCATAATGTGTGACAGCTGAGTAGCGTTAGCGTCCAACATGCGGATCACGGAATCAGCAGAGGGAACCTTGTCTCCCCACAGTGTGTGTTCACTTCCTGTTCGCCAAGGTCAAGGTTGGATGAACCTTGGATTTTGGTCCAAATAAATTATTCATCAGAAATGAGGAGCAATTACACACACACAACTTTCTCTCTGTGTCAAACACACACACACACACACACACACTACCTTTACCTTTGTCTAACACAGACAGATTTGCCTCTGTTTCATCCACACGAACACCCACACACACATGCACCTGCGCAGACAGACACACACTTAGATGGTTGCTTGAATGTTTATTTACACATAGTGGTGAAGGTCCCTAAGCCGATCTGATCCTACAGCTCATGAATAGTGCAGATGCAGGGAGAGACAGGGAGAAGGGGAGGGATGGAGTTCGAGAGCGAGAGAGGAAGGGAGGTAGAAAGAGAGGGAGAGGGGGATAGATGGAGTCAGAGAAAGAGAGAGGGAGATAAAGAGGAAGGAATAGGAAAAAAAGTGAGAGAGAACCTTTGAGAGGCTGTGTGAGAGTAAAATCAATGTTTCACGTTTGTGAGAGTGAGCGTATTGTATTCCCTGAGAGGGCCAGCCATGATCCTGTGAACCTGTCCTCTCATAAGAAGCCTCCCTGCTGCTCTTGTGTTCTGGGGCTTCAACTTGCCTTGGGAGGCTATCATGTGACCGGCAGGGAGGAGGCAGGGACGTGTTTGTGTGTTGGTGGGGGGGGTGGTGGTGGGGGTGCGAGCATCACAAGGAACAGCCTGGGGCAGAATAAGGGTCTTTAGATACTCATATGTGCAGAGCCACATTCAACAAACACAGGAGCATCGTGTAGTTGATGCTGCTGATAGGCGCTCCTGCTAGCTACTGCTCCTGCTAGCTACTGTTCCTGCTAGCTACTGTTCCTGCTAGCTACTGTTCCTGCTAGCTACTGTTCCTGCTAGCTACTGTTCCTGCTAGCTACTGCTCCTGCTAGCTACTGCTCCTGCTAGCTACTGTTCCTGCTAGCTACTGCTCCTGCTAGCTACTGTTCCTGCTAGCTACTGTTCCTGCTAGCTACTGCTCCTGCTAGCTACTGTTCCTGCTAGCTACTGTTCCTGCTAGCTACTGTTCCTGCTAGCTACTGTTCCTGCTAGCTACTGCTCCTGCTAGCTACTGCTCCTGCTAGCTACTGCTCCTGCTAGCTACTGCTCCTGCTAGCTACTGCTCCTGCTATCGACCCCAAAACATAACAGGTTTATATATTATGAAATATACCAAAGGGAAGAGCCATATAAAAGCATTCAGCCAAACAAATTATGATAATATGGCATCTCAAACATAGTGCACCTGCAGGGAAGCAAACAACAATAACAATGTACCTGACTGTAAGTACCAAATATTCACAGCAGGTTAGGACCAAAGGGCAAACAGGGCAACAGGTCCCCAAGTAGGAATCCTTATGACCCTGGTGGGGAAGACTACTATTAGGTCCAGCAGTCGTTCCTAAGTACCGTTGAACTACCGGTATAAGTGCGTCTTGAGCCTTTTCTTGAAGGTGGAGAGATAGTCAGTATCTCTGAAGAAGGTGGGGAGTTGATTCCACCATTGACCTTGTGTTGGGACTGGGCATTCTTGAGGGTTGAGACCACTAGAAGGTTGTCAGAGGAGGACCTTAGGTGGCGGGTGTGGGTGTTAGGCTGGAGGAGGGACTTGATATAATTCCGTGCAGTCCTGTTCACTACTCAGAAAGTCAGTACCAGGGTCTTGAATCTGATACAGGCCATGATGGGAAGCCAGTGGAGGGCGATGAGGAGCAGGGTGACATGGGAGCGTTTGAGGAGAGAAGAAAAGGTAGAGAACAGTTTATGGAGCAGAGTTAACTGTTGTTGTTCCTGTTAGCTTCTGTTCCTATTAGCTGCTACTGCTAGCTACTGTTCATGTTAGCGGCTGTTCTGCTAGCTACTGTTCCTGTTAGCTTCTGTTCCTGTTAGCTGCTACTGCTAGCTACTGTTCCTGTTAGCGGCTGTTCTGCTAGCTACTGTTCCTGTTAGCTTCTGTTCCTATTAGCTGCTACTGCTAGCTACTGTTCATGTTAGCGGCTGTTCTGCTAGCTACTGTTCCTGTTAGCTTCTGTTCCTGTTAGCTGCTACTGCTAGCTACTGTTCATGTTAGAGGCTGTTCTGCTAGCTACTATTCCTGTTAGCTTCTGTTCTTGTTAGCTGCTACTGCTAGCTACTGTTCCTGTTAGCGGCTGTTCTGCTAGCTACTGTTCCTGTTAGCTTCTGTTCCTATTAGCTGCTACTGCTAGCTACTGTTCCTGTTAGCGGCTGTTCTGCTAGCTACTATTCCTGTTAGCTTCTGTTCCTGTTAGCTGCTACTGCTAGCTACTGTTCCTGTTAGCGGCTGTTCTGCTAGCTACTATTCCTGTTAGCTTCTGTTCCTGTTAGCTGCTACTGCTAGCTACTGTTCCTGTTAGCGGCTGTTCTGCCAGCTTCCAGATGTGCCTGAGATGTTTTTATTACTATTATCCATGTTTGTATTCACCATTTGTATGGCCCTTTCGATTAAAGTATCTGCTAAATGAATATGATGTAAAATGTTCAACATAAAAACAGCACAACAACTAGACTGACAGCAGTATTGGAGTCTGACAAACCGTTTAGAGCTAGACTGCTTAGTGACCAAACCAATCAGCATTTCTTAGTTTGCTTTCTAGGTGTTGAAGGAGTGTTATTTGTGTTGTAGCTGAAGTCAACAGTGCTCTGACACCAGTGTGTCGAGTTCCTGGATGGCAGATCAATACAGTCAATATATCCAAGCCTGGCCTCTGTGTCAATGAGCTCTAAAGCAATTTGTTCCATCCTGTTTGGTGAAGGGCTGGAGATGCAGAGTTTAATGGGATTGCTCTGCTTGTTAATGTCTCTTCCAGGCAACCCAATGGAGTTATTATGCAGATGTCAATATCAGCAGAAGAACCTCCAGACTCACATGTGAGCTGGCATCAAACCTGCTCCTCTCACAGGAACCCTGCTGTGGCACAGGTTCTAGATCTGAAGACCTTTCCATAAGTCTGAGTGTGTGTGTGTGTGTGTGTGTGTGTAGCTGTCCGTGGTGCTGGAGAGGTTGCTGACAGGACAGCTCCCAGACAGGCCAAGCAGAGTGGGGCTGGTGCTTCTCTACCTTCAGCCCAGAGTAAAGAGGGGCTGGTGCCCAGAGCTTCAGCCCAGAGCTTTCAACAGCAACCCAGAGATGGTGCATGTAGAATATACAGCATGAAATCAAGTATCAGAAATGGCTTCAGAGCCAAAAACCAAGCAGGAAGAATGAATGTTTCCTGATCAGCAGCTGGATACTCTTAAGCTGCGGATGGGAAGAGGGAGAAAGAGAGGGAAGAAGGCTGAGGAGATAAAGAAAGAAAATGAGGAGGGAGAGAAAGAGGGGGAAGAAGGCTGAGGAGATAAAGAAAGAAAATGAGGAGGGAGAGAAAGAGGGGGAAGAAGGCTGAGGAGAGAAAGAAAGATGAGAGGGAGGGGAATGGAGAGAGGGAGCGAGAGAGGTTGAGAGAGCGAGAGATAGGGAGCCCTCTCTCCTCTCCCAAACTGAACCTTGGAGGGCGTCTCCAGGACATTAATCTTCAGAGAGCTCTCTCCCCTCCTCTCTCTCTCCCCTCCTCTCTCTCTCCCCTCCTCTCTCTCTCCTCCCCTCCTATCTCTCCCCTCCTCTCTCTCTCCCCTCCTCTCTCTCTCCTCCCCTCCTCTCTCTCCCCTCCCCTCCTCTCTCTCCCCTCCTCTCTCTCCCCTCCTCTCTCTCTCCCCTCCTCTCTCTCCCCTCCTCTCTCTCTCCCCTCGTCTCTCTCTCCCCTCCTCTCTCTCTCTCCCCTCCTATCTCTCCCCTCCTCTCTCTCTCCCCTCCTCTCTCTCTCCTCCCCTCCTCTCTCTCCCCTCCCCTCCTCTCTCTCCCCCCCTCCCTCTCCCCTCTTCTTCTCCCCTCTCTTCTCCTGTTCACTCCACCCCCCCTCCCCTCCCGTCTAAAGGTTGAGGTTTCAGGTCTTCAGTCTGCTCTGACAGCAATGCCATCTGCTGGCTGTGATCACGTTGGGAGCTGCAGGGTCCTTGGTCACGTCAAACACATCGGGCTCCCCAGCTCTGGCCCAACGGAGAGATTGATTGGACAGGAATGAGGAGAGACACCAATCAGGGGCTTGCTGAGGATGAGGTGTGAGCCAGGGGGAGATCTGTCTGGCTTTCATTTCCATGGGGGGGCAGGGTGGTGGGGGGTGTAGGACGAGGGGGGGGGGTGCATGGTCAGCATATAATATCCATCCAGTAAACGTGGTGTTTTTCTGTGGATGTTACATTATATGGAGACGGTCCCTGCATGAAGCTGTAGCATGACAGGCCTGCATATTTATATCAAGATGTCCACCTCACATCCACTGGACACAAACACATTCAGCAACTTGAACCAGGGATGATGTTCAGGGATGGTGTTCAGGGATGGTGTTCAGGGATGGTGTTCAGGGATGGTGTTCAGGGATGGTGTTCAGGGAAGGTGTTCAGGGATGGTGTTCAGAGATGATGTTCAGGGATGGTGTTCAGGGATGGTGTTCAGGGATGGTGTTCAGGGAAGGTGTTCAGGGAAGGTGTTCAGGGATGGTGTTCAGAGATGATGTTCAGGGATGGTGTTCAGGGATGGTGTTCAGGGATGGTGTTCAGGGATGGTGTTCAGGAATGGTGTTCAGGGATGGTGTTCAGGGATGGTGTTCAGGGAAGGTGTTCAGGGAAGGTGTTCAGGGATGGTGTTCAGGGATGGTGTTCAGGGATGGTGTTCAGGGAAGGTGTTCAGGGAAGGTGTTCAGGGATGGTGTTCAGGGAAGGTGTTCAGGGATGGTGTTCAGGGATGGTGTTCAGGGAAGGTGTTCAGGGAAGGTGTTCAGGGATGGTGTTCAGGGATGGTGTTCAGGGAAGGTGTTCAGGGATGGTGTTCAGGGATGGTGTTCAGGGATGGTGTTCAGGGAAGGTGTTCAGGGATGGTGTTCAGGGATGGTGTTCAGGAATGGTGTTCAGGGATGGTGTTCAGGGAAGGTGTTCAGGGAAGGTGTTCAGGGATGGTGTTCAGGGATGGTGTTCAGGGATGGTGTTCAGGGAAGGTGTTCAGGGAAGGTGTTCAGGGATGGTGTTCAGGGAAGGTGTTCAGGGATGGTGTTCAGGGATGGTGTTCAGGGAAGGTGTTCAGGGAAGGTGTTCAGGGATGGTGTTCAGGGATGGTGTTCAGGGATGGTGTTCAGGGATGGTGTTCAGGGATGGTGTTCAGGGAAGGTGTTCAGGGATGATGTTCAGGGAAGGTGTTCAGGGATGGTGTTCAGGGATGGTGTTCAGGGATGGTGTTCAGGGATGGTGTTCAGGGAAGGTGTTCAGGGATGGTGTTCATGGTGGAAAGAGCTAGTGAGCCCTAAACCCTTATCCTGCCCCAGCCCACCCCCCACCCCCACCCCCACGCCCCCCCAGCCCACCCCTCCGCACGTGACCCCTCTACTGTTGATGTTACCTACTTGTGATGTTAGAATGTGCGGGTGCAGAATATGTTTGAATATATAGCAGACCTTGTCGCTGTCCGCGGGTACCGCAGCGCACCGCCTTCTCTCGCCTCCTCCTCTACCCGGTAGACGGCGCGCGGAGGCACGTGACCCCATGTCTCTGCCTTCTCCAGTCTCGAGCTGAAGCCCAGCGGGAAGTCACTCCACCTGTCCTCTCCTGCTTTTCCACATTCACAGATTCACATCGTGTCTGTGCATCAAAGTACTGCCGACAGAATAAGGTAAAATATATTTACATCTTAATTTGCAGTTAAAGGAAGTGTGTCTCTCTCTCCGGTATCACCGGAATACCGAGGTAAGGTTCTAATGGACGGCAGACAGCACGCGCTCTTCTTTACCGATGGAACGTCACGAGCTGGGTCTGCATCTGAATACAGGTTTCTGTGCACATGACTGATATATCCAGTATCTTAGTTTTTAATCTCTAAAATGTTACTGATTGTAATAGTTTGCTTAATCAACGTGGCCATAACGGAAAGCTAAATGTGCACTAATTGGTTTGTTTCAACCGTAAACATCATCTCACCGTTTAGGAGTGAATCTGACAAGTGAAATAACAAAGGATTGTGCTTTAATACAGATGCATTAACAACAGACCGTTCATATCGGAATATGTTAAATACTTTTTTTGCTGACAATTTACTTTTAAAATGTTCAAGCAGCATTTGCTTGCCTCTGTCAGGTATATTCGTGTGAATTATCGGACTCTACTGAAGAGATGGGAACATGTTGGGTTTGTGTTTGTTAATCTTCACAGTATTTAATAGATGTTCCTGGAAGATGGTTCAGTAGAACCACATCTCAAATGAAAGGATCATAATTATCCATAATGTTGCAGAATCATGCCTGAAAGTCTGAATATTGGAGGCTCTGAGACGTTGTGGTTTCCAGAATGTGCATCTGTGATCTCTTTCTGAATTAAAACAGTTTAATTTGCTTTAATAACGTCAGAACAGCAGCTGAGCTCGCGGAGCACGGAGCTGTGCGCGAGGATGGAGATTAGAAAGGGAGAGTTTTCACAGTGCAATGGCCTCTTAAGTAAAAACGGGTTTAATAATTCAGGAATTTGCTGTTAAATATGCTCATTACAGGCTAGCGTTTTATTTGTAGGTTATAAAAGTTCGTTATCCCTCGTTTTTGCTCAAACGGACACGAATAATCTGGAAAAATGTTTCTAACGCAGCCGCTCGTGCTGCCTCACCTTCCCTCGAGCTGCATGATCACAGCCACGCTTCAGCAGCTCTCACTAACACACTAACCATGTTAATGTGATCATATTTACATTAAAATAGAATTAGATTGTTTAGGAGTGTAAACCATGTGACCTTCTGACCCTCCAAGTGTATCAATCACCTGTGATGGATTCAGATTGATCCCTTATCATGATTAGAGGAACCTGTCATTTACTTGCTCCTCAAATATATGTTTACTTTACAGATCAGAAGACCATTAGACCTATGCTGACATATTTTGGAATGGGAGCTGAAAATATCACTGCTCGGTCTGTCAATCATTTGTTTCCATTGGTGGATGTTTTTGCTGAGTGTCGGAACATGACAGGTGAGCAGGTGACCTCTCCGAGCTCCCCGCTGGCACGGATGTGCTGATTCCCCCTGCCAGACCCAGCCCCAGCCTCCTGCCAGACCCAGCCCCAGCCTCCTGCCAGACCCAGCCCCAGCCTCCTGCCAGACCCAGCCCCAGCCTCCTGCCAGACCCAGCCCCAGCCTCCTGCCAGACCCAGACCCAGCCTCCTGCCAGACCCAGACCCAGCCCCAGCCTCCTGCCAGACCCAGACCCAGCCCCAGCTTCCTGCCAGCCCAAGCCCCCTGCCAGACCAGACCCAGCCTCCTGCCAGACCCAGACACAGACCCAGACCCAGACCCAGCTTCCTGCCAGCCCCAGCCCCCTGCCAGACCCAGACCCAGCCTCCTGCCAGCCCCCTGCCAGACCCAGCCCCAGCCCTTTACCAGCCCCAGCCCCAGCCCCAGCCCTCTACCAGCCCTCTACTGTCACACCGGCCGTCACACGGCACTCTGTCTTGGCATGCACAGACCGAGGACAACGGCACTGACAGGAAATTGAACGGAATGGAGATGGATGTCTAAAACCACCGTCATTGTTTTTTTTTCTTGATACATGGATTGTGTGGAGATAAATTGTAAACTGGATAAACTTCACTCAATAAAATTTGCTTCTGGATTGGAGACCAGGGACATCAGGCTATGCAGCGATGCTGTTTTCCTCTGGACAGTAGTGAAGGCCTAGTGTGCCGTTATGCAAACTTGTTAAGAAGCTGGAAGCCCAGGCCTGCTATGAACCAGCTCTCTCTCTACTACCTCCACCAGCAGTCAGTCTACCACAGCACCGCCCCTGGTGCCCTCCTGCAGTGAAGCGTCTGCTGGCTCCAGACAGGTTCAGAAGGATTTTTCTTGATAGAAATCGTTTACATCATGGTTTTGGCAATGAGGTCCGGAGCCCATCTACTATGGATCAGCTTGCTCTTGATGTGCACGGTGGATTTGAGCACAAGCCTTGAGTTCACTGGGGCTGAGGGTCAGTGGGCCCGGTTCCCCATGTGGAACGCATGCTGTGAGAGTGAGATGACTTTCAACATGAAAACCAAGAGTTCTCACGGGTTGTTAGTTTACTTCGACGACGAGGGATTCTGTGACTTTCTAGAACTTCTCATAAACGACGGGAAACTGAGTCTCAGGTTTTCCATATTTTGTGCCGAACCAGCCACAGTCTTCACAGACACCGCAGTGAATGACAGCCAGTGGCACGCGGTAACAATCAGGAGAAACTTCAAGAACACGACTCTCGTCGTGGACAAGGAGGTAAAATGGGTGGAAGTGAAGTCGAAAAGAAGGGATATGGTCGTGTTCAGCCACCTGTTCGTAGGAGGAATACCACCGGAGTTACGCTCTGTGGCTTTAAGACTAACTTCGGCCTCGGTGAAGGACCAGGTACCGTTTACCGGGTGGATAACGGACATCAAGGTGAACAACACAGAGGCTGTGATGCTGAACAATGCAGGGATTCTTACGGAGCTTTGCGGAGAAGCCACAGCGTGTTTAAACGGAGGAGTCTGTAGCGTGGTCAACGACCAACTGACCTGCGACTGCACGCACACAGGCTTCCAAGGCAAGGACTGCAGCGAAGGTAAGACGCAAAACTCCACCTCCACATCACATTAACACCTCCGTCCAGCAGTACAATAATAGAAACACAATTAGCAACAGATGGACGAGAAAACAAAGTTGCAGCCAGTTGGTCTGTGTGTTTCTGTGCTCGTGTCGTCGCTGTTATCTCACGATGGATTCTGGTTGAATGAAAGCGCTATCAGCTGGCGTTGGCAGGATGTCGTCATGGTTGTTTGTGAGGATAATGAGGCGCTCCTACTGGGCTCATTAAGAGCAGGCAGGTGTCTCTCTGCCTGGGAGGAGACCACACCTGGGACGGATTGACCTATACAGATCTACATCTCCAATGACTTGAAATGAGCTTCCATTGATAAACAGTGTGACAAGAAGGACCAGTGTAACAGGAAGGAACAGTGACAGGAAGGAACAGTGTGACAGGAAGGAACAGTGTGACAGGAAGGAACAGTGACAGGAAGGAACAGTGACAGGAAGGAACAGTGTGACAGGAAGGAACAGTGACAGGAAGGAACAGTGACAGGAAGGAACAGTGTGACAGGAAGGAACAGTGTGACAGGAAGGAACAGTGACAGGAAGGAACAGTGACAGGAAGGAACAGTGTGACAGGAAGGAACAGTGACAGGAAGGAACAGTGACAGGAAGGAACAGTGACAGGAAGGAACAGTGTGACAGGAAGGAACAGTGACAGGAAGGAACAGTGACAGGAAGGAACAGTGTGACAGGAAGGAACAGTGTGACAGGAAGGAACAGTGACAGGAAGGAACAGTGACAGGAAGGAACAGTGTGACAGGAAGGAACAATGTGACAGGAAGGAACAGTGTGACAGGAAGGAACAGTGACAGGAAGGAACAGTGACAGGAAGGAACAGTGTGACAGGAAGGAACAGTGTGACAGGAAGGAACAGTGACAGGAAGGAACAGTGTAACAGGAAGGAACAGTGTGACAGGAAGGAACAATGTGACAGGAAGGAACAGTGACAGGAAGGAACAGTGTGACAGGAAGGAACAGTGACAGGAAGGAACAATGTGACAGGAAGGAACAGTGTGACAGGAAGGAACAGTGACAGGAAGGAACAGTGTGACAGGAAGGAACAGTGACAGGAAGGAACAGTGTGACAGGAAGGAACAGTGACAGGAAGGAACAGTGACAGGAAGGAACAGTGTGACAGGAAGGAACAGTGTGACAGGAAGGAACAGTGACAGGAAGGAACAGTGACAGGAAGGAACAGTGACAGGAAGGAACAGTGTGACAGGAAGGAACAATGTGACAGGAAGGAACAGTGTGACAGGAAGGAACAGTGACAGGAAGGAACAGTGACAGGAAGGAACAGTGTGACAGGAAGGAACAGTGTGACAGGAAGGAACAGTGACAGGAAGGAACAGTGTAACAGGAAGGAACAGTGTGACAGGAAGGAACAATGTGACAGGAAGGAACAGTGACAGGAAGGAACAGTGTGACAGGAAGGAACAGTGACAGGAAGGAACAATGTGACAGGAAGGAACAGTGTGACAGGAAGGAACAGTGACAGGAAGGAACAGTGTGACAGGAAGGAACAGTGACAGGAAGGAACAATGTGACAGGAAGGAACAGTGACAGGAAGGAACAGTGTGACAGGAAGGAACAGTGACAGGAAGGAACAATGTGACAGGAAGGAACAGTGTGACAGGAAGGAACAGTGACAGGAAGGAACAGTGACAGGAAGGAACAGTGTGACAGGAAGGAACAGTGTGACAGGAAGGAACAGTGTGACAGGAAGGAACAGTGTACCAGGAGGTGTGTGTGTGTAGTTGGTATGTGTGTATATAGTGTGTGTGTGTGTATAGATGGTGTGTGTGCATGTAGATGGGGTGTGTGCGTGTAGATGGTGTGTTTGTGTTTGTGTGTGTGTGTGTGTGTGTGTGTGTAGATGGTGTGTGCGTGTAGATGGTGTGTTTGTGTGTGTGTGTGTGTAGATGGTGTGTGTGTGTGTGTGTGTGTGTGTAGATGGTCTCTGTCTCCTGAGGCCAGATGTGCAGTCATGAGTCATGCAGATCACAGCTGCAGGGAAAGAAGGAGACGGTGTGTGTGTGTGTGTGTGTGTGTGTTGTGTGTGTGTTGTGAGTGTGTTGTGAGTGTTTGGCTTGTGTGGGTGTGTGTTATGGGTCATACTGGTGTTTGGTGTCACAGCTGCAGGAGTATCTGAAGATGCTGTGATGTGCAGGGTTAGATAGATATTGTGTGTCTGGATATTGTGTGTCTGGATATTGTGTGTCTGGATATTGTGTGTCTGGATATTGTGTGTCTGGATATTGTGTGTCTGGATATTGTGTGCTTGGATATTGTGTGTTTGAATATTGTGTGTCTGGATATTGTGTGTTTGAATATTGTGTGTCTGGATATTGTGTGTTTGAATATTGTGTGTCTGGATATTGTGTGTCTGAATATTGTGTCTGGATCTTGTGTGTTTGGATTAGATTAGATTAGATTTCAATTTTAATGTCATTACACACGTACAAGTACAGGGTAACAAAATGCACTTAGCAGTTGGATATTGTGCAGTTAGAAGTTGGATATTGTGTGTGGATATTGCGTGTCTAGATATTGCGTGTCTAGATATTGTGCGTCTGGATATTGTGTGTATGGATATTGTGCATCTGGATATTTTGTGTCTGGATATTGTGTCTGGATATTGTATGTCAGGAGAGAGGGAGGAAGAGGAGAGAGGGAGGAAGAGGAGAGAGGGAGGAGAGAGGGAGGAAGAGGAGAGAGGGAGGAGAGAGGGAGGAAGAGGAGAGAGGGAGGAGAGAGGGAGGAGAGAGGGGGAAGAGGAGAGAGGGAGGAGAGAGGGAGGAGAGAGGGGGAAGAGGAGAGAGAAGAGGAGCGAGAAGAGGAGAGAGGGAGGAGAGAGGGAGGAGAGAGGGGGAAGAGGAGAGAGAAGAGGAGCGAGAAGAGGAGAGAGGGAGGAGAGAGGGAGGAGAGAGGGAGGAAGAGGAGAGAGGGAGGAGAGAGGGAGGAGAGAGGGAGGAAGAGGAGAGAGAAGAGGAGCAAGAAGAGGAGAGAGGGAGGAAGAGGAGAGAGAAGGGGAGAGAGGGAGGAGAGAGGAGAGAGAAGGGGAGAGAGAAGGGGAGAGAAGAGGAGAACATAGGAGAGCTAAACAGATGGTCTTATTCAAAGCGACATACAGACGGTGCAGATAGAAAGTAGTTCATCACATTATGGATGGCTGAGCTGTTTCCCTGATCTCTGGAGTCCTGCGGTTCAGACTGGGATTCTGTTGAGGCTGGAGTGCTGAACAGAGACCTGGTCCACAGTACCTGGTCCACAGTACCTGGTCCACAATACCTGGTCCACAATACCTGGTCCACAATACCTGGTCCACAGTACCTGGTCCACAATACCTGGTCCACAATACCTGGTTCACAGTACCTGGTCCACAATACCTGGTCCACAGTACCTGGTCCACAGTACCTGGTCCACAGTACCTGGTCCACAGTACCTGGTCCACCGTACCTGGTCCACAATACCTGGTCCACAGTACCTGGTCCACAGTACCTGGTCCACCGTACCTGGTCCACCGTACCTGGTCCACAATACCTGGTCCACAGTACCTGGTCCACAATACCTGGTCCACAGTACCTG
>CM059321.1:17557677-17588027 GCA_030340685.1 Protosalanx chinensis
ACAGTGTGGTTCTGTTTCCTCTTCCACATTAGACTAAATAGTCCATGTTGGAACACTGCTCTATAAATCCCTGGGTGATGTGATCTGGCCACTCCCATATCTGAGTCTTGTTGTCAGCCTGCCTAGTTATATGATAGTAATCCTGTTTGGTTTGGATGGACAGTTGTCTTTGTTTCCTAGCCTGTTGGGATGCCAAGCTGGTTTGATCCTTTACTGGGCTAATGTAACATGAGGGCTAAACATGGCTGGTTAATTAGCAACAGTAATGAGCATGTGCATGTCTAGTGCTGTCATCTTCAGCAGAGCGTTGGCTGAATGCTTCCAGCGGAGCCTGTGCTTGCTGTGAGTCCTGGTCCAGACCGCTGTGTGGATGTGTGGTAATGAGGTGATGCTGACACGAAGCAGACCTACTCTGCCTGTGGTCTCTGCTCACACAGCTGAAGGACAGAAGCAGCTGGATGATTTATTGGGGATATTTGCATTGCAGCCAACATTACAAATCTCTTAGCATGCAAGAATGCATGACTCACAGCACTGTTGATTATGGTGGAGAAATTCAAGAGCAGAGATCCAGTATCTGTCATCATCTCCCCTCCCTCCCTCTCTCCCTCCCTCCTCTATTCTCCCTCCCTCCCTTCTACATCCTCTTTGCCTCCCCTTCCCTCCCTCTGATTTTTATCCTCCCTCCCACCTCTCTCCCTCCCACCTCTCTCCTCTCTCCCTCCCACCTCTCTCCCTCCCACCTCTCTCCTCTCTCCCTCCCCCCTCATTACTTCCCCCTCTCCCCCCCCACTTTGTCACGTTGTCATCCAATCAGAGTAAAACATTGGAGCATGTTTGTCAGCAGGCAGGTACTTAGTGATATTGTTATTATTATGATTGTTGAAGGTTTGTAATGTAGGTCTGCTGTTCTCCTGTCATGTGCTCACAGATGTGGTCCAGGAACATCATTATGGTTATTATTATTATTATTCTGGTGTGGGAGGGTGTGGAGGAGCAGGATAAACAGAGTGGGAGGATCTCAGGAACAGACAGACCCACTGCATGAATGTTATATTGCAGCCTCTTTGCTGCCTCAGTGAAATACTGAAATATATATGTGTGCTTACGTGAGTCCATTATCAGGTGATACTGTACAGCAGGAAGGGAATCATCCTGCTTATGTCATGGTCACTTGACAATGGTTTTTTGTTGTTGTGTGTTAATGGTTTTTTTTGCAGCAGAAATCTAAGGTTTTTCAACGTTAGCCAGCTATCATCCTAGTCCACTCAGGTTAGAGAACAGAACCAAGTGCACTAACAGTGTGTATGGTTGACAAATAGTACATTTTACACTATGTTTGAAAAACAGACTAAAAGTCATTGTCCCAAAGTCAATATGAAGACAAAGTAGACCTGGTCTCTCTGCTCGAGGTCCTACTGTGCTGCAGTCTGGCTGGAGAGAAATGATTGTATCAAAGTTGACATAATCTCAAAATAGATATAATTTGCCGCTATGTTTAACATAAAGACCAGCTAGCTAACCATCCTGTCTCAAAATGAAATCAAGGTTTTGACAACAGAAAGAGAGTACAGTAGAGCTAGTCTACAGTAGGTCTATGTCTTGTCTATGACTGAAGTGAGTCTGCCAGCTTTAGCAGATGAACTAGTGAGGTGTTACTGTAGACCACATGATACTGACACAGTAAACTCAGAAAAGTAACATTTTCCACATAATTTGAAATGAATATGAGCTGCATGTAGCCAGTGCAGTGATTTAGAACAGTGGACAGTTTAGCTTCATGTATATGAGCTGATATACATGGGATAACTACATGGGATAACCACATGGGATAACCACATGGGATAACCACATGGGATAACCACATGGGATTCTGCTGCTCTGGGCCACCTCAGGACCCTTCAGGGTCTTCAGGACCAAGGGAGAGACACACTGTCTGACTGGGCACACACACACACGCACACACACACACAAACAAACACACACACACACACACACACAAACACACACACACACAAACACACAAACACACATACAAACACACACACAAACAAACACACACAAACACAAACACACACACAAACACACAGACACACACACAAACACACACACACAGACACACACACACACAAACACACACACACAAACACACAAACACACATACAAACACACACACACACAAACACACACACACACGCAGACATCCATCTCACGGTTGCCTAGTACTGGCACATAGGAACATTCTATGTACATTTCCATTAAGTAATTTAAAAGCTTTTTGTTACTTTGATCAGATGGATTACAGGATTACACACACATACACACACACGCACACATACACACACACACATACACGCACACCCACACACACACACATACACCCACACACACACACACACGTAGTCACACAGACACTATCACTAAAATATGAACACACAAGAATACACCAATGCATACACACACACACACCCGGACACACACCACACTAGAATGCACACACACACACACACAGTAAAATACATTCAGCTCTCATTCAATATGTACATTCAAATCTCTGTTTGGTTAAAACAATTATTTAAATGCATCGTTCTGTGTTCCATCTTGTTGGAAATCTGGAGCTTAAGGTTGCAGAGGAGCACTCCTATCCCGATCGCCATGGAGACTAGGACAACATCTGCCCCCCCCCTCCCCCAACATCTCCTGTAGGGAGGGCAGTTACACTAACACCTCCTATAGGGAGGGCAGTTACACTAACACCTCCTATAGGGAGGGCAGTTACACTAACACCTCCTATAGGGAGGGCAGTTACACTAACACCTCCTATAGGGAGGGCAGTTACACTAACACATCCTATAGGGAGGGCAGTTACACTAACACCTCCTATAGGGAGGGCAGTTACACTAACACCTCCTATAGGGAGGGCAGTTACACTAACACCTCCTGTAGGGAGGGCAGTTACACTAACACCTCCTGTAGGGAGGGCAGTTACACTAACACCTCCTATAGGGAGGGCAGTTACACTAACACCTCCTGTAGGGAGGGCAGTTACACTAACACATCCTATAGGGAGGGCAGTTACACTAACACCTCCTGTAGGGCAGTTACACAAACACCTCTTATGTGGTACCGTGTGGTTTCTTTGTGTGTGTGTGGTGTGATGTGTGTGTGTATGGTGTGGTGTGTGTGTGGTGTGGTGTGTGTGTGGTGTGGTGTGTGTGGTGTGTGTGGTGTGGTGTGATGTGTGTGTGGTGTGGTGTGATGTGTGTGTGTGTGGTGTGGTGTGTGTGTGTGTGGTGTGATGGGTGTGGTGTGTGTGTGTGGTGTGGTGTGTGTGTGTGTGGTGTGGTGTGGTGTGGTGTGTGTGTGGTGTGTGTGTGTGGTGTGGTGTGGTGTGGTGTGTGTGTGTGTGTGGTGTGTGTGTGTGTGTGTGTCCTGGTGTTGTCAGTCAGAGCAGGCAGCTGCAGATTAGCAGTGTCGGGGCGTCTCAGAGCTGCAGACAGATATTGGAATGAGCAGATTAGAGGAATTCCCCTGAGCTTGATCCATTCAAGTCACACTGGCTCTGACTGTGTGAGGATGCTGACACCACTTCTGTATGGGCGTCTCTCTCTCTCACACACACACACACACACACATAATGTGTAAGTAGTGTGAATTGAATAAGTCATGTGTGTGTTTGTGTGCTGTCAGCATATCATACATTTTAACAGTATTTTTCTGCAGGTGGTCAGTAGTTGTACTACATGTATTAGATGAGCTGTGTGTGAATAGTGTCCAAACCAGATTAATTTATGCTGCCCTTGAATAACTTCACAAGGCTAATGCTGCAATTCCTCTCAGCTATATCTCCTCACTGCTACTCCATGCCTCACCTCCTTCCCTCCTCCCCTCTCCTCCTTCCCTTCTTCTCTCCTCCTGCTAATCCATACCTCACCTCCCTCCATCCTCCTCCTCTCCTCTCCTTCCCTCCTGCCCACTCCCCTCCCCTCTCCCCTCCTCCCCTCCCCTCCTCCCCTCCCCACTCCCCTCCTCCCCTCTCCTCTCCTCCCCTCCTCCCCTCCTCCCCTCCCCACTCCCCTCCTCCCCTCTCCTCTCCTCCCCTCCTCCCCTCCCCTCTCCCCTCCTCCCCTCCCCTCCTCCCCTCCCCACTCCCCTCCTCCCCTCTCCTCCCCTCCTCCCCTCTCCTCTCCTCCCCTCCTCCCCTCCCCTCCTCCCCTCCCCACTCCCCTCCTCCCCTCTCCTCTCCTCCCCTCCTCCCCTCCCCTCCTCCCCTCCTCCACCGACCTCTCCAGGCACATGTCTTGTGTATGTACGCGGTCTCTTTCATGGCAACAATAAGCTTTACTCCACATCTGTAAAGCCTGCCTGATATTGTCATCCAGGGATTAAGCTGATTAGAACTATAAACCAGTCTGTGATTCTCGTGCTGGCTGACTACATCCTGGGAAAGAGAGGAAGGAAAGAGAGGAGGAGAGGAAGGAGAGAGAGAGGAGGAGAGGAGAGAGTTTGGAGAGAGTTTGGAGAGAGTTTGGAGAGAGACTTAGGAAGGAGTGGGAGAGGAGGGGAGGAGAGAGATGGAGAGGAGGGAGGGAGAGGAGAAGGAGGAGGAAGGAAGACTCCATATCCTGTCCTCATAACAGATCATTCACATCTTCCAGGCCTCTGGTTTGTCCAGTTTTGTAATCCAGGGTGGTGGATTAACAAATCAGACAGGATTCACACACAAGGTCACTCTGGTCCTGCTGAGGGGGGGATAGGGGCAGGGTAGATGAGGAGGGGGGGGGTAAGGCTGGGTAGATGAGGAGGGGGTGGGGGCAAGGGGCAGGGTAGATGAGGAGGGGGGGTAAGGCTGGGTAGATGAGGAGGAGGGGGGTAGGGGCAGGGTAGATGGGGGGGGGTAAGGCAGGGCAGATGAGGAGGGGGGGGTAGGGGCAGGGTAGATGAGTAGGGGGGGGGTAGGGGCAGGGTAGATGAGGAGGAGGGGGGGTAGGGGCAGGGTAGATGAGGAGGGGGGGTAGGGGCAGGGTAGATGAGGAGGGGAGGGGTAGGGGCAGGGTAGATGAGGAGGGGGGGGTAGGGGCAAGGTAGATGAGGAGGGGGGGGGTAGGGGCAGGGTAGATGGGGGGGGGTAGGGGCAGGGTAGATGAGTAGGGGGGGGGTAGGGGCAGGGTAGATGAGGAGGAGGGGGGGTAGGGGCAGGGTAGATGAGGAGGGGGGGTAGGGGCAGGGTAGATGAGGAGGGGAGGGGTAGGGGCAGGGTAGATGAGGAGGGGGGGGTAGGGGCAGGGTAGATGAGGAGGGGGGGGTAGGGGCAGGGTAGATGAGGAGGGGGGGGTAAGGCTGGGTAGATGAGTGTTAGCACAGCAACATGGTGGATAAGGCAGGGATGAGAGCACAGCAAGATGGTGGATGATGCAGGGATGAGAGCACAGCAACATGGTGGATGAGGCAGGGATGAGAGCACAGCAACATGGTGGATGAGGCTGGGATGAGAGCACAGCAACATGGTGGATGATGCAGGGATGAGAGCACAGCAACATGGTGGATGAGGCAGGGATGAGAGCACAGCAACATGGTGGATGAGGCTGGGATGAGAACACAGCAACATGGTGGATGAGGCTGGGATGAGAACACAGCAACATGGTGGATGAGGCTGGGATGAGAACACAGCAACATGGTGGATGAGGCTGGGATGAGAACACAGCAACATGGTGGATGAGGCTGGGATGAGAACACAGCAACATGGTGGATGAGGCTGGGATGAGAACACAGCAACATGGTGGATGAGGCTGGGATGAGAACACAGCAACATGGTGGATGAGAGCTCAGCAACATGGTGGATGAGGGAGGGATGAGAGTTGACTCTTTTCGCCAAAGACTAATAGTGCATACAGAAAACACAGTGTACATTTGAGACAATAGACCAAGATCAAAGTATTACTACAGTCCAACATAGTACACTAACATATCATAGTACAACTACAGCACAGCATAGTACTTCTACAGTACAACATAGTACTACTACAGTACTACACAGTACTTTTACAGTAAAGCATAGTACTACTACATTGTTACTACAACATTGTTACAGAGAACCTTGTTAGATAACCTTGTTGGTTATCTCTCCTCTTTACTAGGTTATCTGGTTGCCATAACTGAGCAGTTGTCAAGCTTCTCATCATCAAGCCACTGAAAATAAAGTTACCTGATGTGTTTTCTGAAATCTAGACAACAGTGCTATAGCCATGACAACCACTAGAGAGAACTATGGAAACACTTAGCTGTGTCTCTCCTAATAGCATAACAAGGCACACAAGTGGACTGAATGTTTTCATTTTGATTTGTTGTCATATTTGTTGTTCACAAGTGTGTTTGTGAGTGTGGTTTCTGCTGAGGATGCTGAGTGCAGAGCAGAGGGACTGGTAAGTTCTCAGCCAATCAGTGTTTTGAATCTGGGCCATGAATCAGGGCCAATCACAAGGTAGGACCTTGCTCTGGGGGTGGGGCTGTCCTGGTCAGTCTGGTTAGAGGTTCTGCTAGATGTACGTGTCTTACAGTAGATGTGATCACCAAACACCCTGAGAAACACTCTGATGGCCAGCTGTCCTTTCTGTATTTCTTATAGATTTGAGATGATTGTCAGATATGATAGTACACCATCATGGATGATACCAGACTGGGCTGCAGAGGAGCGCTTACATTAGTGTTGCGTAATCATCCGTGGTTGATGCTAGTAGATGGGTTAGCTGCCTCCGTCTTTTACTAGCTTGTGACACTCACATTTGTTGGGCTACTTAGGGTCATGTGATCATGTTAGTGCATGTTCTGACACACACACACACACACATATGGCATGCACACACATGCATGCTGACACACGTATGCATGCACAAACAAACGTACATGAGCATACACACTCTTGCTAATGCTAATTCATCCATAATTGGTTTGAAAATGCCAGAGCCAAACCAGCTAATATTAGCTGCTTTAACTATCTTTTAATGAACTTCACTAAACATGCTTTTAATGATCTAGAGTGTAATCACTTTAGAATTACAATATATTTAATGTATTCAATATAATTGAATAGTGTTATTCAATAGTGTAATCTTCCAGGCTAGGAGTGACGTTAAGCTTTGAGTCCTGATCGAGGGACAATCAATATTCAATGTCTCTGTGTAGACGTTAGATTTGTGGAGGTGCAATTGAATCACAAATCACTCACATAACCAATAGTTTATGATACCTATATCCATCATCTATTGCATACATGTTTTTGTTCATCCCAACACACACATGCACCCACTTCTTGTATGATCTCACTGGTGATGTGGCACAGTTTGTTACAGACAGGCTTCAAACCCTGCTGGCAAAACTCCTCCAGTATGATCTGGTTCTAGGTGAAAACATCATAAACATCATAAGGTACCAAATACTGACATCTGTTTTACTCAGACAGGCAGACAGGTACGCAGACAGACAGGCAGGCAGGGTGCACAGACAGGCAGGTTACACAGGGTACACAGACAGGCAAACAGGTAGACAGACAGACAGGCAGACAGGTACACAGGCAGGCAGACAGGTACACAGGCAGGCAGGTAGACAGATACGCAGACAGACAGGCAGGCAGGCAGGGTGCACAGACAGGTAGGTTACACAGGGTACACAGACAGGCAAACAGGTAGACAGACAGGCAGGCAGACTTCTTCCTGAGCTCTTTAGCTCTCACCACTATCATAAAAACAGCTGTTACCAAATAAAATCAACACACACTCCCTGCAACCAGCAGGAGTGGAGGCCTAGCAGAGAGCAGGCAAGCTAGCAGCAGGCTATCCCAGCATGCAGAGGGGCAACGCTAATCCACTCAGACCTAAACTGGTTTACAGCTAGGAAGGTCTGGCAGCAAAGGCAGTTTTTGCAAGAGGAGTTTACAGTGGGTTTATATCCATATCAATAGGCCTAATCCAGCTAGCCACACCAGCTAGCCTGTAGCTAATCATAGGCCTGTAATCCAGAGCAATTTAAAAGAAATTGTGAGTATAGGGACAATCCCACTGAGGCAAGTAGGGTGAAGTGCCTTGCCCAAAGACACAATATCACATAGCCACAGCCAGGGTTCAAACTCAACCTTCTGATCACAAGGCCAACGCCTTAACCCGCTGAGCTATCTGACTCCCTAGCCTGTAGCTAACCACACTAGCTAGCCTGTAGCTAACTACACCAGCTAGCCTGTAGCTAACTACACCTGCTAGCCTGTAGCTAACCACACCAGCTAGCCTGTAGCTAGTCACACCAGCTAGCCTGTAGCTAACTACACCAGCTAGCCTGTAGCTAACTACACCAGCTAGCCTGTAGCTAACCACACCAGCTAGCCTGTAGCTAGCCACACCAGCTAGCCTGTAGCTAGCCACACCAGCTAGCCTGTAGTTAGCCACACCAGCTAGCCTGTAGCTAACCACACCAGCTAGCCTGTAGCTAGCCACACCAGCTAGCCTGTAGCTAACTACACCAGCTAGCCTGTAGCTAGTCACACCAGCTAGCCTGTAGTTAGCCACACCAGCTAGCCTGTAGCTAACTACACCAGCTAGCCCTTTGAACCGTAACTATGTGTCCAGTGTAATGGCCCTATGGATAGGTGTGCATGTGGTGTTGGATGCTGTGCATGGTAAACACATGCAGTGGCCTGTGCTAGTCTGCATGCTGCTTAACAAGTGTCTTCCTCTCTTTCTCTCCGCCCATCTCGCTGGAAGAAGACTTCCCTGATGAAGGTGGGTATCCTCCTCCTCCTCCTCCTGCCACGCCTGCTTCTGTGAGACACAGTTCAGGTTCACCTCCACACAGCTGTTGTGGTTGTGGTGTTGATTTCCTCCACCACTCATGAAGGATCCAAATGAGTGGACCAATCAGAAGCTTCCTGGTCATATAACAGCTGTGCTTCCACTAATGCAGATCTGAAACTTGAAACCTGTTTTTCCCCCTGCTGATGTGAGAGTGGACCGCTTCACTGGATTGTTTTCACTTTCAAAATGCGGTTCAAACATCCTGACAGGATTTGTCATGTAATTGCTCTGGTTAACAACAAGATCGAAGCACACTTTCTGTGTGAGCTGAGATCACAGGTCACTTCCTCCTCTACCAAATGTGATTACTCACCACCTTAGGTAAATGGGGTTTCCCTGCTGTGTCATTTAGCCCTGTGGTAAGTGAGTGGAAGTAGCATCAGGTGCAGTCTGTGGGGAGCAGTCCAGGGGCGCTACATTAGTCCAAGGGTTGAAGGTTCTTTTGTATTACTTTATTTTTCGTTCACAATTGTACATTGTACATTCATCCGTAATTTAGCAGTGTAGCAAAATATTGATCTTAAATTAGGTAAATAAATTAGGTAAATATTCATTCTTTGGTGGAGCAACTCTTTTGCTGGATGGTGCTGGGTGGGGCTGGGTGGGGCTTGGTGGTGCTGGGTGGGGCTGGGTGGGGCTTGGTGGGGCTGGGTGGGACTGGGTGGGGCTGGGTGGGGCTTGGTGGGGCTGGGTGGGGCTGGGTGGGACTTGGTGGGGCTGGGTTGGGCTTGGTGGTGCTGGGTGGGGCTGGGTGGTGCTGGGTGAATAGGTGGGATGGGCAGGCCTGTTGAAGAAGACTCTAATCACATCGGTCCTCCTCAGTAAGTTTGGCTGATGAAGCATAGCAACCAGTGGGTTGAGTCCATGCTTATCAACCCCACATCGTCTGCCCCTCCCCTTCTCCCCCCTCCCCCCCGCCCCTCTGTCCTCTCCCTAACTTCAAGACATCTGCCCTCAGACAGATGACTGTGTCTATGACCCTGACCCCCTGACCCCCTGACCTCTGCTGACTGTGCTCTTGTTTTCCTTTAAGGTCTGGCGCACCTGATGATGAGCGACCAAGGTATGTTCCTCCTCCTCCCCCTCTCCATCCTCCTCCCCCTCTCCATCCTCCTCTTTCTCTCCATCCTCCTCCCCCTCTCCTGTCTGGGGCTGCTGTGGTTCTTAGGATTTATTTCATCCTTCTGGCTATGGATGTCTGACCACATAGTTGATTCTACCGATCACTCACTCTTCTGTTTAAATACTGTCGATACATAATGTCATGTTCATGCTCATATAGGAGTGTAACTACAGTCATATAGCGATGTAGCTAAAGTGTAACTACAGTAATAAAGTAGTGTAGCTACAGTGTTACTACAGTCATATAGCAGTGTAGTTAGAATCAGAATCAGAATGGGAGTTTATTCGCTATGCAAGATTAACAAACATAGAATTCCCTTTGGCAGGAATGAGCAAACATAGAACATATATGTTAGTGTAATTACAGTCATGTAGTAGTGTAGCTACAGTGTAACTACAGTTGTATAGCAGTGTAACTACAGTCATATAGCAGTGTAGCTACAGTGTAACTACAGTTCTATAGCAGTGTAACTACAGTCGTATAGCGGTGTAACTACAGTCATACAGCAGTGTAGCTACAGTGTAACTACAGTTCTGTAGCAGTGTAACTACAGTCGTATAGTGGTGTAACTACAGTCATATAGCAGTGTAGCTACAGTGTAACTACAGTTCTATAGCAGTGTAACTACAGTCGTATAGCGGTGTAACTACAGTCATATCAGTGTAGCTATAGTGTAACTACAGTTCTATAGCAGTGTAACTACAGTCGTATAGTGGTGTAACTACAGTCATATAGCAGTATAGCTACAGTGTAACTACAGTTCTATAGCAGTGTAGCTACAGTGTAACTACAGCTCTATAGCAGTGTAACTACAGTCGTATAGCGATGCAACTACAGTCTTATAGCAGTGTAGCTACAGTGTAACTACAGTTCTATAGCAGTGTAACTACAGTCGTATAGCGGTGTAACTACAGTCATACAGCAGTGTAGCTACAGTGTAACTACAGTTCTGTAGCAGTGTAACTACAGTCGTATAGTGGTGTAACTACAGTCATATAGCAGTGTAGCTACAGTGTAACTACAGTTCTATAGCAGTGTAACTACAGTCGTATAGTGGTGTAACTACAGTCATATAGCAGTATAGCTACAGTGTAACTACAGTTCTATAGCAGTGTAACTACAGCTCTATAGCAGTGTAACTACAGTCGTATAGCGATGCAACTACAGTCATATAGCAGTGTAGCTACAGTGTAACTACAGCTCTATAGCAGTGTAACTACAGTTGTATAGTGGTGTGGCTACAGTCATATAGCAGTGTAACTACAGTTCTATAGCAGTGTAACTACAGTCGTATAGTGGTGTAACTACAGTTCTATAGCAGTGTAACTACAGTCGTGTAGTGGTCTAGCTACAGTGTAACTACAGCTCTTTAGCAGTGTAACTACAGTCGTATAGTGGTGTGGCTACAGTCATATAGCAGTGTAGCTACAGTGTAACTACAGTTCTATAGCAGTGTAACCACAGTCGTATAGTGGTGTAACTACAGTTCTATAGCAGTGTAACTACAGTCGTATAGTGGTGTGGCTACAGTGTGTCAGTGTGGTTCTGATTCTTTCCACACATGTAAAAGGGGGCGAGGCTTCTGCTTCATGAACTGTGTCACCATGGCAGCCGCATGTTCCCAGCATGCATCTCTGCCACAGATCAAATATGTCTTCCCCTCCCCATCTCATTCCTCCCATCCTTTTTGTCCTCTCTCTTTCTCTACTTTTGACTGAGACGTGTCCCTCTCTCTCTCTCTCTCTCTCTCTCTCTGTGTCTGCTCGTCTTTACCCACTTCCCTCCTCCCCTCTCTGTTCTCCCTCTCCTCTCTCTTTTCCTCCCTCCTGCTCTTCTTTTTTATCTGGAATTGCTATATCCATGGACCATCCCATACAACCTCATAGGTAAAACTAAAGGTATTAACTGCTTCTCATCTTAATCTCCATGCTTGCTATCTCTTCTGCTGTTCAGAGCTTTAAAGGCTGAGGGCCACATGTGTCCTGTGTGTGTGTGTGTTTGTGTGATGCTGTGTGATGCTGTGTGATGCTGTGTGATGCTGTGTGATGCTGTGTGATGCTGTGTGATGGGGTTCAAGGTAAGTGTGTTGGCTTGGCTGTGGGCTCCAATGCGACGGTGCAGCTGTTTGTCTGCTGCCTGCATGGGTAACCGTGGTAACCAGCTCTGTCCTCTCTCCAGCCACTGGACTGCTGTTGGCTACCCAGCCTAACTGCACGGTAACGCCTTTCATTATGTTTTACATTGTGGAGGCTGTGGGCCCTGGGGGGGCCTTACCCTGGGGGGGCCTTACCCTGGGGGGGCCTTACCCTGGGGGGGCCTTACCCTGGGGGGGCCTTACCCTGGGGGGGCCTTACCCTGGGGGGGCCTTACCCTGGGGTCTGAGGGGGGGCTTATCTGAGGACCCTGGGATGTGTCGCTGGCCACAAGCTCCTGGGGGGCCAATGTCCCCTGACCATAACCTCCTGGGGGGCCAATGTCCCCTGACCATAATCTCCTGGGGGGCCGGTGTCCCCTGACCACAACCTCCTGGGGGGCCAATGTCCCCTGACCATAACCTCTTGGGGGGCCAATGTCCCCTGACCATAACCTCCCGGGGGTCCAATGTCCCCTGGCCACAGGCTCCCGGGGGTCCAATGTCCCCTGGCCACAGGCTCCCGGGGGTCCAATGTCCCCTGGCCACAGGCTCCCGGGGGTCCGGTCTTCCTGACTGTTCGTTTGACTCTCCCTCAGGCTTGGGGTCGTTTCCTGGAGGAGGCAGCTGGCGTCTCAGATCCCTGCTGAGCATTCCAGGTAAACATTCCTTCTTCTGAGGTCACAGGTCATGGATGTGTTGTGCTTTGGCTGCTTTCTCTACAGTCACATCTGCTTGGAACACTTGAATGTTAACTCTTGCATTTGCTGTTCGTTTAGTCATTCAGAAATGTTTAAGTTTTCTTTTAGACTCACATTACTAAATAGCCTACTTGCTATTTTTACATTCAAGTGCTCCAACTACATTTTCAACGCCCTCTCCAGCGCTGCAGTATCATGTTAGCCTGTGAAACACTGGGTCCTTATTTAAAAGAGCACAGGGACTCTCTTAGCCTTCAGAATGCATTATCTCATGGTGCAACACCCTCTCCACATGGGCCATATGGACACGGAACATCACAAGGTAAGTGGGTTCATATTCAGTACTTCCTGTTTGGACGGTTGGCGTTCAGCTGACCATGTGTCTACAACGCCACGGTCAGCATTCCCGGATGGAATCCATAGATCACCATGGATACGGTGACCAAGCAGCAGGTCTCTCCACTGCAGTGTCATTAGCACAGTGTTCAGAAACCCCATTAGTGGACCCCCCCCCCCCCCCCCCTCTGCTGTGGAATCATCGTCTGTGGGACAGGAAGAGGACAGATTCATTCACAGAGACATTGTAAACTGGCTTACACCTTGACCTGATCATGGGACCTGTGGAGGTAAGTGGAGTTTACTGGTTCTCTCTGGAGCTGCAGGACGATCTGGTCTGGAGCTGGAGGCTGGTTTGATCTGGTCTGGAGCTGGAGGCTGGTTTGATCTGGTCTGGACCTGGAGGCTGGTTGTGTCTCTGGTCTGGACCTGGAGGCTGGTTTGATCTGGTCTGGAGCTGGAGGCTGGTTTGATCTGGTCTGGACCTGGAGGCTGGTTGTGTCTCTGGTCTGGTTGTGTCTGTTCTGCTTCAGGCTTCATTCACAGTCATTCCTGGACAGTTTTCCTGGTTCCTCTGTGTTATCATGCTGGTAGTTTGTTCTTGTAGTGGTTAAGGAAAAGCACACATGCTTTCTCAAAGTCTCAAATGTCTGACTGCATCAACGTTTAGTCCTCAGCCTCCATAATTCTCATGTGACCATAGCGAGTTGTTCTCTGAGGTAACGTGGTTCAGGTTTTGTAAGTGTTTCTCAGTGGAGGGCAGGTTGGAGACTGGCCTGGGGCAGCATATTGCGTGCGGTCTTCAGATGCCAGTGTTCCTGTGCCAGGGTGCGGGCAGAAGGGCCTCCACAGGAGGTCAGAGAAGAGAGCTGACGAGGCACCAAAATGACACAACACTGTTTCTAATTCCAGGGCCTCGTGTGTCCTCGGTCTCAGGCAGTTTGTTCTCACACTCGCACACACATGCGCACACACATACACACACACACACACGCACACACACCAGCCATGACTTCTGCTGAGCGCCGAACACACATCAGGTTGTGGCGACACACAAACAAAATGGCTGCCACACCTTGTCTCTGTGTGTGGGCAGATTTCCACCTCCCACAAATATACAAGAAAATAAATATCCTAGAAATTCATTACGTAATTACAAAAAAATATTCATTAAGCAGACGTTAGATTAAAGCTACATATAACTAAAACACGGAGGTGTACAGATCTGTGTTTCAGTGGACATGGTCTGTATTTAACTAGCATGCTGCTAAATAACGACCCCAGCTCAACATCATGAACCATGTTGGTGTGTATAGTAGTTCTCCTGAGCCTCAGGATCTGTGTGTAGGAAGCAGTGTTGAGTGTCATTAATATCAGCTCCTTAACTGGTTCATTCAGCAGCAGGACACAGATACTGATCATACAACACAACCCTTGGAGAGGGGGAGATGAGGGGGGGGAGAGGAGGCTGTCTTATGTCCTGCAAGGTGGGGGGGGGGGGGGGGGGGGTGTGAGGAGAGGGGGAGAGGAGGCTGTCTTATATCCTGCTAGGTGAGGGGTTGAGGAGAGGAGGGGGTGAGGAGGTGATGGTGAGTTCTGGTTTGTGAAAAGCCTCCAAAAAAAGAAAATTCAAATGACCACTGAACTCCACAGATGCACATGTGTTTGTAGATCATGGTACCTCTGATATCATAGCTGAGGACAGGAGACTGTAGTGTGTGTGTGTGTGTGTGTGTGTTGTACAGGAGAGACATTTTAAGAGGAATGAAGAGCGCTGGTGTTTTTACCCGTGTGATCCTGCTGTCTTATTGCAGGTCTGGTAAAAAAACATTTATTACAATATTTAATATTTGAAAGCTTTTTGTGGGAAAAGCGGGTTAGCATTGGTAACCTTTCACAGCTTGTAGCTGTTTGAGTACAAGATAAGCAGAAGCTGTCAGACTGATTCAAGTTCAGCTGTGTCTGTTGTGGTGTCTCTCCAGCCCCCAGCAGCTGTGTCTGTTGTGGTGTATCTCCAGCTGTGTCTGTTGTGGTGTCTCTCCAGCTGTGTCTGTTGTGGTGTCTCTCCAGCCCCCAGCAGCTGTGTCTGTTGTGGTGTCTCTCCAGCCCCCAGCAGCTGTGTCTGTTGTGGTGTCTCTCCAGCCCCCAGCAGCTGTGTCTGTTGTGGTGTCTCTCCAGCTGTGTCTGTTGTGGTGTCTCTCCAGCTGTGTCTGTTGTGGTGTCTCTCCAGCCCCCAGCAGCTGTGTCTGTTGTGGTGTCTCTCCAGCCCCCAGCAGCTGTGTCTGTTGTGGTGTCTCTCCAGCCCCCAGCAGCTGTGTCTGTTGTGGTGTCTCTCCAGCTGTGTCTGTTGTGGTGTCTCTCCAGCTGTGTCTGTTGTGGTGTCTCTCCAGCTGTGTCTGTTGTGGTGTCTCTCCAGCTGTGTCTGTTGTGGTGTCTCTCCAGCCCCCAGCAGCTGTGTCTGTTGTGGTGTCTCTCCAGCTGTGTCTGTTGTGGTGTCTCTCCAGCCTCTTGACTGGATTACCCTGTCACCACTGACCACAGCAGGCTTTATCTTAAGTATGCGTTCAAAATCCCCTTTTCTCTTCCCGCTCCTTGTTGCTGCTGAATCCAGAAGACTCTTTACTACAGTGAGAACAGCAGAACCACTTCAGACCTGCTAAATGAGGGGAAAGATGCTGTGAGCTGTAAAACACAGCAGCCAGAGTTCAGACGGAAGCTGTGTGTGTCTGTGTAGTATGCTGTGGTGTGTGTGTGTGTGTGGTCTGCAGTTGTGTGTGTCTGTGTAGTATGCGGTTATGTGTGTGTGGTCTGCGGTGGTGTGTGTGTGTGTGGTCTGCGGTGGTGTGTGTGTGTGTGTGTGTGGTGTGCGGTGGTGTGTGTGATCTGAACGGCTGACAGGCCCAGCACCACAGTGTCTAGGATAGCCAGCTGTCGCTGGAGGAGAGGCAGACACTAATTTCCTCCATCAGTGTTTGAGATGGAGGGCAGTGCTGTAGGGGGACGAAAATACAGACCCAAATTAGCTGGTTAGCTGAGGGCTGAACGGTGCCTTGTTAGCTTGTTAGCTGAGCGGTAGCTTGTTAGCTGGTTAGCTGAGCGGTGGCTTGTTAGCCTGTTAGCTGAGCGGTGGCTTGTTAGCTGAGCGGTGGCTTGTTAGCTGGTTAGCTGAGCGGTGGCTTGTTAGCCTGTTAGCTGTGCAGTGCCTTGTTAGCTGAGTGGTGCCTTGTTAGCTGAGCGGTGCCTTGTTAGCTGAGCGGTGCCTTGTTAGCTTGTTAGCTGAGCGGTGGCTTGTTAGCTTGTTAGCTGAGCGGTGGCTTGTTAGCTGGTTAGCTGAGCGGTGGCTTGTTAGCCTGTTAGCTGTGCAGTGCCTTGTTAGCTGAGCGGTGCCTTGTTAGCTGAGCGGTGCCTTGTTAGCTTGTTAGCTGAGCGGTGGCTTGTTAGCTCGTTAGCTGAGCCGTGCCTTGTTAGCTGAGCGGTGGCTTGTTAGCTTGTTAGCTGAGCCGTGCCTTGTTAGCTGAGCGGTGGCTTGTTAGCATGATAGCTTAGCATACACCAGAGTAAACAGCTTTGTGGATCCACGCCATACCGGGATAAAGAGGTGAAGTTAGGAAGGGGAGGGTGAGGAGGAAGGAGAGGAGGACGGCTGAGAGAAACATAGTAATTGGTTAGAGAGAGATCTGTTTGTCTGACAAGCCCAGCCTCTTGGATTAGAGCGTCATAACTACTGCGCCTGGGTGAGAGAGAAGGATGGTGAATATGGAGAAAGGGAAGAAAGAGGGAGAGTGTCAGAAGGAAATAGGCCTGGTGTGGATAGACATGATGATGATTATAGATGGGGGATGGTGATGCTAGCAGAGGTGATGAATGCAGGGATTACTGGAGATAGGAAAGGGTAAGGACATGAGAGAGGAAAGGATGGGAGAGGGTGAGAGAGGAGGGTGGGAGGAGAGGGTGAGAGAGGAGGGTGGGAGGAGAGGGTGAGAGAGGAGGGTGGGAGGAGAGGGTGAGAGAGGAGGGTGGGAGGAGAGGGTGAGAGAGGAGGGTGGGAGGAGAGGGTGAGAGAGGAGGGTGGGAGGAGAGGGTGAGAGAGGAGAGGAGAGGAGGGTCAGAGAGGAGTGGAGAGAGTGGATAAGGTGAGGTAGAGAGAAGGGTGAGAGGAGAGGGTGAGAGGAGAGGAGAGAGAAGGGTGAGAGAGGAGAGGGTGATAGTGGAGAGGTTCAGATGGAGTGGAGCGGGTGAGAGGATTTAGAGGGCAAAGGAGGGCATAGTGAGGTTTGCTTAATTTAAAATATATAGGGGAACCACTGTAATATTGAGTTAGGCCATTAAAGAATGTCCTATGTTTAATATGTAATAATCTTTCTAATCTTAAGGAATGGATTTGTGAAGTGTAGAGCCGATTCAATAACATGAAGGATCAGACTTATTGGAACAAAATGGAAATATAATGAATAGTAATGGAAATATTTTATTGGCTTTAGTAAGAGAAGGTGGGGAAAGAATCAAGATCTTTGTCTAATAATGACTGAATGAATGTCTAGTGGTTAGTTTTGTTACTTTTAGGTTCACTGGTGTGTTGAAGTTGTGGGTCAAAAGTCTGTTTAGATATTGTCTCTAGTAAACAAATGTGTGTCATACAATCTAAAGGTGCTTTTGTGGAAGTGTTCCCTTTTATTCAGAGTGCAGCTCTCCACCTGAACACCAGTTATCCTCAGTAACCCAGCTCTCTCCACCTGAACACCAGTTATCCTCAGTAACCCAGCTCTCTCCACCTGAACACCAGTTATCCTCAGTAACCCAGCTCTCTCCACCTGAACACCAGTTATCCTCAGTAACCCAGCTCTCTCCACCTGAACACCAGTTATCCTCAGTAACCCAGCTCTCTCCACCTGAACACCAGTTATCCTCAGTAACCCAGCTCTCTCCACCTGAACACCAGTTATCCTCAGTAACCCAGCTCTCTCCACCTGAACACCAGTTATCCTCAGTAACCCAGCTCTCCCCACCTGAACACCAGTTATCCTCAGTAACCCAGCTCTCTCCACCTGAACACCAGTTATCCTCAGTAACCCAGCTCTCTCCACCTGAACACCAGTTATCCTCAGTAACCCAGCTCTCTCCACCTGAACACCAGTTATCCTCAGTAACCCAGCTCTCTCCACCTGAACACCAGTTATCCTCAGTAACCCAGCTCTCTCCACCTGAACACCAGTTATCCTCAGTAACCCATCTCTCACCAGGCCTCATGAAATCCTACCTTACTGATCTTTACCATTTACACAATCCAAGAACAAACTTTGAGTATTTATCAATACTCTCGTCTAAAGATATATTTAGGGACAAAGGAGCTGTAAATTCCTGCAGCAATTCAGAGAATAAAGAAGGGGTTGATGGAGGCAGGAGGGCTGTGTGCCCAGTGGAGGAGGCAGGAGGGCTGTGTGCCCAGTGGAGGAGGCAGGAGGGCTGTGTGCCCAGTGGAGGAGGCAGGAGGCAGGAGGGCTGTGTGCCCAGTGGAGGAGGCAGGAGGGCTGTGTGCCCAGTGGAGGAGGCAGGAGGCAGGAGGGCTGTGTGCCCAGTGGAGGAGGCAGGAGGGCTGTGTGCCCAGTGGAGGAGGCAGGAGGCAGGAGGGCTGTGTGCCCAGTGGAGGAGGCAGGAGGCAGGAGGGCTGTGTGCCCAGTGGAGGAGGCAGGAGGGCTGTGTGCCCAGTGGAGGAGGCAGGAGGCAGGAGGGCTGTGTGCCCAGTGGAGGAGGCAGGAGGGCTGTGTGCCCAGTGGAGGAGGCAGGAGGCAGGAGGGCTGTGTGCCCAGTGGAGGAGGCAGGAGGCAGGAGGGCTGTGTGCCCAGTGGAGGAGGCAGGAGGGCTGTGTGCCCAGTGGAGGAGGCAGGAGGCAGGAGGGCTGTGTGCCCAGTGGAGGAGGCAGGAGGCAGGAGGACTGTGTGCCCAGTGGAGGAGGCAGGAGGGCTGTGTGCCCAGTGGAGGAGGCAGGAGGCAGGAGGGCTGTGTGCCCAGTGGAGGAGGCAGGAGGGCTGGTGTCTGTGTTAGTGTGGTGCTGTGCTTGTGTCTGTGTTAGTGTGGTGCTGTCCTGGCGTCTGTGTTAGTGTGGTGCTTGTGTCTGTGTCTGTGTGCTGGTGTCTGTGTTAGTGTGGTGCTGTCCTGGACCACAGCTACTTTCTGCTAGCAAGGCTGAGTACAGGCTGCAATGTAATTGTGAAGTTGGATATTGAAACTGCCGAAGCTTCATATTTTGTATTTTGTACATAAATATATACATTTTGAAAAGGCCAAAAGTGAATGTGTTGGCAATGGGGCCTGCCTGCAAATGGCACAGGTCCCTCTGGGAAATGGAATGGTGTGTTTCCAATCGACTCTGCCCTGGAAAATCACGAAGGTCACTGGCAATCAGTCTCACAGGAATGTGTGTACAGGGTCTTTCTACCCTCGACCAGCCTGACTCCAGAAACACATCTTCCACAGTGACTGGTCGCTCTCTCTCTCTCTCTCTCTCTCTCTCTCTCACACGCTGTCTCTCTCTCACGCTGTCTCTCCGTCGGTCTCTCTCTGCCTTGTCAAATCGGAATAGGTTGAATGTTTTGTTGGGAACCTGATTCATCATCAACCCACACCTGGACCTGTTGCTTGTCCCAGTCACCTGGTGCTTGTATCAGTCACCTGGTGCTTGTATCAGTCACCTGGTGCTTGTATCAGTCACCTGGTGCTTGTATCAGTCACCTGGTGCTTGTATCAGTCACCTGGTGCTTGTATCAGTCACCTGGTGCTTGTCCCAGTCACCTGGTGCTTGTATCAGTCACCTGGTGCTTGTATCAGTCACCTGGTGCTTGTATCAGTCACCTGGTGCTTGTATCAGTCACCTGGTGCTTGTCCCAGTCACCTGGTGCTTGTATCAGTCACCTGGTGCTTGTATCCGTCACCTGGTGCTTGTCCCAGTCACCTGGTGCTTGTATCAGTCACCTGGTGCTTGTATCAGTCACCTGGTGCTTGTATCAGTCACCTGGTGCTTGTCCCAGTCACCTGGTGCTTGTATCAGTCACCTGGTGCTTGTATCAGTCACCTGGTGCTTGTCCCAGTCACCTGGTGCTTGTATCAGTCACCTGGTGCTTGTATCAGTCACCTGGTGCATGTCCCAGTCACCTGGTGCTTGTATCAGTCACCTGGTGCTTGTCCCAGTCACCTGGTGCTTGTATCAGTCACCTGGTGCTTGTATCAGTCACCTGGTGCTTGTATCAGTCACCTGGTGCTTGTATCAGTCACCTGGTGCTTGTCCCAGTCACCTGGTGCTTGTATCAGTCACCTGGTGCTTGTATCAGTCACCTGGTGCTTGTATCAGTCACCTGGTGCTTGTCCCAGTCACCTGGTGCTTGTATCAGTCACCTGGTGCTTGTATCAGTCACCTGGTGCTTGTATCAGTCACCTGGTGCTTGTATCAGTCACCTGGTGCTTGTATCAGTCACCTGGTGCTTGTATCAGTCACCTGGTGCTTGTATCAGTCACCTGGTGCTTGTATCAGTCACCTGGTGCTTGTCCCAGTCACCTGGTGCTTGTATCAGTCACCTGGTGCTTGTATCAGTCACCTGGTGCTTGTATCAGTCACCTGGTGCTTGTCCCAGTCACCTGGTGCTTGTATCAGTCACCTGGTGCTTGTCCCAGTCACCTGGTGCTTGTATCAGTCACCTGGTGCTTGTATCAGTCACCTGGTGCTTGTATCAGTCACCTGGTGCTTGTCCCAGTCACCTGGTGCTTGTCCCAGTCACCTGGTGCTTGTATCAGTCACCTGGTGCTTGTATCAGTCACCTGGTGCTTGTATCAGTCACCTGGTGCTTGTATCAGTCACCTGGTGCTTGTATCAGTCACCTGGTGCTTGTATCAGTCACCTGGTGCTTGTATCAGTCACCTGGTGCTTGTCCCAGTCACAAGACACAAGTAGATTCTTAACCTCTGAACCTTAATTGCCTCTTACCTTTCCTGATCCTCCCTCCTTCTCCCCGGTTCCTCCTTCCCCCCCGGTTCCTCCTCCCTCCCCTCTCCTCCTCCTCCCCCTCCCTCCCTCCCCTCCCTCCCTCCCTCCCTCCCCTCTCCTCCCTCTCCCTCCCTCTCCCTTCTTCCTCCCTGCAGACAGAATGCACTTGGCTCCCGGGGTCCCAGGCTGGAGGGGTCATGAATCACAGCTTTATAAATGTGACATTATTGATCAGAATAATTTGCTCAATTTTCTAATGGAGGACAGGCTTTGCAGGCCCATAAATCATGTGTGAAGGAACTCCATTACACAGTGCAGACTCTCCAGACTGGTGACTGCCAAAGACTGGTCACAGACACCATCAATTTCTAGAAAATCGTTTGTTGTTTATTTCACTGGGATATAAAGTCAGTATAGGATGTTCTTTTCTTTCTTGTGAGTGAAAACAGGATGTGCTGCGTGTTCAGATGAGGACCAGGGAGAGTTCAGCTGAGGAAGCGCTAGCTTCTGAAATATTCTCTCTCTCTCTCTCTCTGTCTCTCTCTCTCTCTCTCTCTCTCTCTCTCTCTCTCTCTCTCTGTCTCTGTCTCTCTCTCTCTCTCTCTCTCTCTCTCTCTCTCTCTCTCTCTCTCTCTCTCTCTCTCTCAATTCAATCAAATTAATCTTTATTAGTAGGACATTTATTACAAGCGTATTGCCAAAACTAGACGTGCAACAACAGATACATGCAGTATATCGACAATACAGTATATACTGTGTGTATATATATATCAATAAACCTGTGTGTGTGTGTGTGTGTGTGTAACACCAGAACTCCATGAAGAACAAAGAGCGTCAACAAATATGCTAAATGAACCAAAACTATACAGGAATAACACCATTCATTCAGTGATAACAAATCAAAGCTATATCTCAACCAGTAACTAAAGTGAGTTGATACATTAGAATGGACGATGTATATAGTAGGTCGATGGCAACATATTGAGGCCGGCTACAGTGTTCTCACGTTTCCTCTTATTTCATGGTCTCTCCCCTAAGAGCATTTTCAACTTTTCATTGTCAGGTAGTGTGGTGAATGATGGTATGAGGATTTGTAATGTATTAAAGAAATGCTGTCTCCACCTCCTGTATCCTGTCTCCCCTGCTCTCATTTCACCACCTTGAATTTGCTGAATTTGCATCCCCAACATAGAGAGAGAGGGTGGGGGAGAGGGAGAGAGAGAGGGTGGGGGAGAGGGAGAGAGAGAGGGTGGGGGAGAGGGAGAGAGAGAGGGTGGGGGAGAGAGGGAGAGAGAGAGAGAGGGTGGGGGAGAGAGGGAGAGAGAGAGAGAGAGGGTGGGGGAGAGAGAGAGAGAGAAAGGGTTAGGTTAGAGAGGCGGGGGAGGAGGATTGTGAAAGATTGCGTGACCCAAAGTTGATCTCCAGCTGTTGTGTCTGTGTGTGTCTAGTTTGTGTGTGTGGGAGAGAGAGTGACTGACTTGCTATATGTTTGGTGTGTTACGCTTGTGCATAAAATCCCTTCAAAGCATGGCATCAAAATGGCTGCTTGGTTATCACTACCCCTCTGTCTGTTTGTTGGCAAGTTGTCACATCAGACAGGAAGCGAGGCTCGTTATCTGCCTTGTGAAAAGAGCACATTGTGTGTGTGGGTTAGTGTGTCTCCTGTGGTACAAGCAGCATCAGAGAAGACGGCTTTAAGGAATTACGACACGCTGCAGTTTATACAGAACAGATCATGAGAGAAAGAGGGAAGAAGAGATTGAGAGGAGGAGGGAAATGTAGGTGTAAGGAAGGTATGGCCCCCTGGTCTGTGCCTGGTCTGTGCCTGGTCTGTACCTGGTCTGTGCCTGGTCTGTGCCTGGTCTGTACCTGGTCTGTGCCTGGTCTGTGCCTGGTCTGTGCCTGGTCTGTGCCTGGTCTGTGCCTGGTCTGTGCCTGGTCTGTGCCTGGTCTGTACCTGGTCTGTGCCTGGTCTGTGCCTGGTCTGTGCCTGGTCTGTACCTGGTCTGTGCCTGGTCTGTACCTGGTCTGTACCTGGTCTGTACCTGGTCTGTGCCTGGTCTGTGCCTGGTCTGTGCCTGGTCTGTGCCTGGTCTGTGCCTGGTCTGTGCCTGGTCTGTGCCTGGTCTGTGCCTGGTCTGTGCCTGGTCTGTACCTGGTCTGTACCTGGTCTGTACCTGGTCTGTACCTGGTCTGAACATGGTTTCTTCCATCCTGCTAGGATACTGTACCAGGATGGAACCAGCAGAACTCTTACTGTGGTGGACCAGGATAGAACCAGCAGAACTCTTACTGTGGTGGACCAGGATAGAACCAGCAGAACTCTTACTGTGGTGGACCAGGATAGTGGTAGAAAGAGAAGAAGCAGATGACCTTGTTTCAGGTCCAGGAGGGACCAGACAGACAGTCCCAGCTGTGACTGCTGACATGATGCCACCTAATGACCACTAACCCTAATGACATGTTGATGCTGTGGCTTTGCCATGGGAAAACACCTGTCACTGTCACTCTCCTCACCTTCCTTCTCTCCTCTCTCTTCACCCTCTTTCTCTCCTCTCTCCTCACCCTCCTTCTCTCCTCACCTCCTTCTCTCCTCACCTCCTTCTCTCCTCACCTCCTTCTCTCCTCTCTCCTCACCCTCATTCTCTCCTCTCTCCTGAGCCTCTAGAACAGATACTGTACTGTAGATAGAGGCTGAGCCTCTAGAACAGATCCTGGACTGTAGATAGAGGCTGAGCCTCTAGAACAGATACTGTACTGTAGATAGAGGCTGAGCCTCTAGAACAGATCCTGTACTGTAGATAGAGGCTGAGCCTCTAGAACAGATACTGTACTGTAGATAGAGGCTGAGCCTCTAGAACAGATACTGTACTGTAGATAGAGGCTGAGCCTCTAGAACAGATCCTGTACTGTAGATAGAGGCTGAGCCTCTAGAACAGATACTGTACTGTAGATAGAGGCTGAGCCTCTAGAACAGATCCTGTACTGTAGATAGAGGCTGAGCCTCTAGAACAGATACTGTACTGTAGATAGAGGCTGAGCCTCTAGAACAGATCCTGTACTGTAGATAGAGGCTGAGCCTCTAGAACAGATACTGTACTGTAGATAGAGGCTGAGCCTCTAGAACAGATACTGTACTGTAGATAGAGGCTGAGCCTCTAGAACAGATACTGTACTGTAGATAGAGGCTGAGCCTCTAGAACAGATCATGTGCTGTAGATAGAGGCTGAGCCTCTAGAACAGATCATGTGCTGTAGATAGAGGCTGAGCCTCTAGAACAGATCATGTGCTGTAGATAGAGGCTGAGCCTCTAGAACAGATACTGTACTGTAGATAGAGGCTGAGCCTCCTCGCCCTCCGCCATGTGAAATGTAACATCCTGGTGTTTGCTGTGTATAGGAAGTGGGGGGAGGTGAGGGGGCAGGTGGGGGGCAGGTTTTACAACAGGACAGACCCCACAGGGAGATACACGGTTTCATGGAGCTCATATAAAAAGGACTGTGAGATGTTCATGACATGGTCAGTATCTCAGAACATGACCTTCTGACCTGTGGTGTCTGTGAAACCCTCAAAGAATTTTTCATTTGATTTAATTTGACATTCATGAGTTAAGGATCAGTACATTCAGTCTTCCAGGTCACCTGCAGTGTTGGTTCTGTGGGGTTCTCCAGGGTTCTGTGAAGATCTCCAGGGTTCTGTGAAGTTCTCCAGGGTTCTGTGGGGTTCTCCGGGGTTCTGTGAAGTTCTCCAGGGTTCTGTGAAGTTCTCCAGGGTTCTGTGGGGTTCTCCGGGGTTCTGTGAAGTTCTCCAGGGTTCTGTGAAGTTCTCCAGGGTTCAGTGAAGTTCTCCAGGGTTCTGTGGGGTTCTCCGGGGTTCTGTGAAGTTCTCCAGGGTTCTGCGAAGTTCTCCAGGGTTCTGTGGGGTGTGGATAGAGAGGGAGGGAGGGGTAAAGAGAGATGGGATAGAGGGAGGGGGGTGGATAGTGAGCGAGGGAGGGAAGGAGGGGGTGGATAGTGAGGGAGGAGGGAGGGGCTTCTAACGTCAGGGGTTTGTAGACTGCTGACAGGATGTTCCAGGACTATTAAAACAATTTCTCATTGTCACTGGAGTCAAGGGGCATAGGGGAAGGAGAAGAGGGGGAGAGGGGAGGAGAGGGGATGGGAGGAGAAGAGGGGGAGGGTGTGGGGAGAGGGGATAAGGGGAGAGGAGAGGAGAGGGGAGGAGAGAATGGGAAGCAGAGGATAGGGGAGGGAGTGGGGAGAAGGGAAGAGGGGAGGGACTGGGGGGGATAGGGGAGGAGAAGGGAGGGAGTGGGGAGGATAGGGGAGTGAGTGGGGAGGATAGGGGAGGAGAAGGGAGGGAGTGGGGAGGATAGGGGAGGGGAAGGGAGGGAGCAGTGGAAGACATAGACTATAAGTCCATTATGTAATACCAGTATACAATATGACCCCACTGTGATTATACCAGTATACAATATGACCCCACTGTGATTATACCAGTATACAATATTAGATTAGATTAGATTCAACTTTAATGTCATTACACAGGTACAAGTACAGGGTAACGAAATACAGTTAGCAATCCAACCAGAAGTGCCAAACAGTTATTACAACAGAATATAATAAATATAAGTATACTCAGAATATGCACAGTATGAACAGTATAATCAGAATATACAGGGTATGTACAGATTAAAGTGATTTAAGACAAATGTACGGCTGTATTGTACAAGATGCTACAGTATTAAACAGAAATTACAGAATTGCATGTATGTACAGTTAGTGCAAATGATGCAGTGAGCAGATGTGCAAAATGAACAAAATGAACAGATAGTGCAAATAACAACCGAATGATGCAGGTGGTGCAAAATGAACAAACAGAGATGACAGGAAATATAGGGTGGCGGGGGTTCTATGGGGGGGGGGGGGGGTGGGGGGGGTCTAGTGGAGTCTAGTGGAGTTCAGGAGTGTCCTAGTTCTGGGGAAGAAGCTGTTCCTCAGTCTGCTGGTCTTAGACCAGAGACTCCTGAGGCGCCTGCCGGAGGGCAGGAGGGAAAACATGGGCGGAGTGTGAGGGATCTTTCCAGATGCTGTGAGCTCTATACAGACAGCGCTTTCTCTGGATGTCCTCGATGGATGGAAGAATAGTCCCAGTGATGCGTTGGGCGTTTTTCACCACCCGCTGCAGTGCCTTGCGCTCTGCGACTGTGCAGTTCCCGTACCACACTGTGACACAGTTTGTCAGGATGCACTCGATCGCACAGCGGTAGAAGTTCACCATGACAGCTGAGGACAGGTGGTGTTTCCTCAGTGTTCTCAGGAAAAAGAGACGCTGGTGAGCCTTCTGGATCAGGCCGGAGGTGTTTGTAATCCAGGACAGGTCATCCGAGATGTGGATCCCCAGGAATTTATAGCTGGACAAAAACGCTCAACGGCCATCCCGTTGATTTGAATATGGTCGTGCGTGTCTCCCCTCTTCTTTCTGAAGTCCACGATAAGCTCCTTGGTCTTTGTGGCGTTAAGGAGCAGGTTACTGTCACCACACCACATGGCCAGGTGCTTTACTTCCTCTCTGTAGGCTGTCTCATCGTTGTTGGTGATGAGGCCAATCACCGTGGTGTCATCAGCAAATTAATGATGGAGTTGGATCCATCCCTTGGCTTGCAGTCATGGTGAAGAGAGAGTAGAGGAATGGGCTGAGTACACATCCCTGTGGGTACACCTGTGGTTGAGTGTATTGGTGGAGGAGCAGGAGTGGGCTGACCTAACATGCTGTGGTCGGTTGGTCAGAAAGTCCATAATCCAGTGGCAGAGGGAGGTGTTGATGCCCAGCTCTCCAAGTTTGGTGATCAGCATGGAGGGGATGACAGTGTTGAAAGCAGAGCTGAAGTCTACAAACAACATACGGGCATAAGTGTTATTATTGTCTAGGTGAGTGAGCACAGATTATATGACCCCACTGTGATTATCCAGTAAGTTTTATTCATTCTGAATTGTTTCCTTCTACTGATATTTCCAGAAATGTATCCTTCTGAACCCCTTTGACTCTTGTCACTGGCAACATCTTAATCATCACTCAAACACCATCTTCTAACTGAAAATATCACTCCCCCCTAACGTCAATAAACTTGACAATTATTTAAGGGTAAAGTGCTCTTTCCAAAAAGGAAATTAACAAAGTAACAATGCAAAATGTGACCTTTATGTCTCAGTGTAGAGGGCATCCTGAGGGAAGATGGCTGCAGTAGTGCTAGATTATATTATGAGTCATTCTGTGAGCTAGCACTATTTTAGCTCTGAGCTACAGATTCTAGCTAGCAAACACCACTAGTGCTAAATAAGTATTTAGCTGCTCGGTTCCATGTCGCTGGGTTGTCTCATTAAAACAGCTCACTAAAAGACTCGTTTGTTTCAGATTAAGACGTGTTGTTATAGACAAAAATATCCTAGATTTACAGGTACGTAGCAGAAAATTTGCTTTTAGCTGAGGTTGTAATAGACTGACTGTATCTTTGAACGTCCAGTATGCGTTGTTGCTAAGACGTGGTGACGTTACACTAGCAGGGAGTTCCCAGATGCATAAAAACATATTTTTCACAGAAAAACGTCAGCAAATCTTAAATCGTGCAATAGAACGTAAATAAAAATACAAGCAACTCAATTGAAAGCAAGACATTTTGACATGGGCGTAATCTACGTAGTCCATTTATTGAGGAAGCTTTAGGGGTGGGAAAATAATAATAAATAAAATAAATTATATATATGAGATTACAATAGGTTGTGCTTCTGCTGAAGGCAAGAACACCCTACATATGGGTGTGAATATATACTATGGGTGGGAAGTACACAGTGGTTCTTTTGCACTTATACGCATGTCATAAATATACTGGCAACCTGAACTTGCTGACATCAAACTTCACTATCAGAATAATAATAATGAACTTGATCTTGACTGTTGCTGCTAAAACAATCGCTGCTGTCAGGATGATGTGTCCAGCTATTACTCTCCTGCTGTTATTTCATAAAGCCTGCTTTCTCCTGCACGGCCTTGAGGCCAGAGATAAATAAGAGGAGTGAGCATGTTGCTGTGTGACAGGGAGGACTGGGGCCACAGGGAAGACAATGTTATTAATGATACTACAGGAGGACCACAATGACCAGACTCTGGAGGAGGTCAGGATAGGCTGGGGGAGAAGAAGGAGAGGAGGAGGAGGGGGGGGGGGAGAAGGAAGAGAGGAGGAGAGGAGAGAGGAGAGGAGAGAGAGGAGAGTAGAGGAGGAGAGAGGAGCAAGTGAGAGGAGAGGAGGAGAGAGAGGAGAGATCCTAGTCCTAACTAAGAGAGAGTATTGGCGCTTTTCCACCGCATGGTATCAGCTCGCCTCGCCTCGACTCGCATTTTTGGCGTTTCCACCGCAGTTCCATGGTACCTGGTACCTGCTAGCGGGTACTTTTTTAGTACCTTCTCGCTCTAGGTACCAAGCGAGCTGAGTCGAGCTAAAAGGTGACGTCGGCAGACGGCCGGCCATTGATTGGCCAGAAAGTGTGACGAAGTCACGAGAGCGACTTAAAGCAACAGTGCCGCAGCTAATACTTATTACTATCAGATACAGTCCATTACACCAACAGTCTACAAGCTTTTTTAAAAGTCAGATAAGTTACAAAAGACTAGTTCGTCAACATGGCTAAAATTAATAATAGGTCTCTGTCCACTTGTGGGTTGCGTTGGTGTTATTTACATCGCGTACCAAAATACGTCACGGCCTACGTCACGCCCCTTTCGCCGACGACCAGGAAGTACTATTTGCGGTACTATTTGCGGTGGAAAACCACCCGTGTTTACTACCAGACCGAGTCATTCGAGTCGAGTCGAGTCGTGCTACATTTGCGGTGGAAAAGCGGCATATGTGTGTGTGTGTGTGTGTAGAAAGAGAGTGTGTGTGTGTGTATGTGAGACTGAGTGTGTGTAAAAGAGAGAGAAAGAGAGAGAGAGAGAAAGAGAGAGAAAGAGAGAGAGAGAGAGAGAAAGAGAGAGAGACAGAGAGAGAGAGAGAGAGAGAGAGAGAGAGAGAGAGAGAGAGAAAGAGAGAGAGACAGAGAGAGAGAGAGAGAGAGAGAGAGAGAGAGAGAAAGAGAGAGAAAGAGAGAGAAAGGAGAGAGAGAGAGAGAGAGAGAGAGAGAGAGAGTGTAGCAGGACTTGTATGTTGCCAGCAGGCCAGCCCTGACCCTGCCCCCTACAGAGAGGTCAAGCCTGCTGTGATTGGCTGCTCCCTGGACCCTGACCTCAGAGAGAGTGTGTGTGTTCTACCCCTGTAGAGCAGTGTTTCCCAAACTTTTTTTCTGGGGACCCATATTTTAAAAGTCACAAGCCTTCGCGACCCAAGCCAATAGACATTATTCATAAATCACAAAATAAAGGTGGATTTGGCCATTATTGAACATTAATGAGGATATTTTATTGTTATTTTATTTTATAATATAAATTATATTTTTATTGTTATTTCATAACTTGTAGGCCTACTGCCATTGAGTGATCACTTCTCTCTGAACAATTAGTAGCCTAGGCTACTACTCAAGTTTTAAACAATGAAAAACAATGCAATTGAACTAGCAACATTAAAATAAGTGCCTATTTGGGCATTAAATGTAGGCTACTAATTCAACATTCAATATTGGATACAAAATATGAAATAATTACAAAAAGATTACAAATTATACAAAACATGTCAACATTTCTACATTGTTAATGGGATAGGTGGGCCTGTCCTGCGTTTTTGTAGCGCGTTCCAGTCCGGGGTGCAGGAGGAGAGCGCAACACGCATATCAGGCGCAGCATTCAATCTGTTTCTGTGCTTAGTCTTCATTTTTGTGAGCACAGAAAATCCCAATTCGCACATATATGTTGTAGTGAAAGGAATAAGCATAGAAATACTGGCCCTACTGAGGACAGGATATTCTGATGAAATGCCTATCCAGAATGATGATAAGGTCACAGATCCATAGCGTCTTTGCAGAGTGCGATCGCAGCTGACAAGGCGACCTGATCGTGACAAGGCGACCCAAAAAAAAATCTCTTGCGACCCAGCTGAGGGTCGCGACCCAGTCTTTGGGAAACAATGCTGTAGAGAGATCAAACAGACACAGTGTGTATAGGTTGTAGTAAACACACACACACACTCATTCCAGCTGTGTGTAGATCAGAGGGACTCTCTAGTCTCCCTCCAGTCTGCCTCCAGTCTGCCTCTAGT
>CM059321.1:17588527-17591027 GCA_030340685.1 Protosalanx chinensis
CCAGTTGCCGTTGGTGATGCATACGGAAGCTGAGGATGTATCGCTACGGTTTTCGCTCCCAGCGAGCCTACGGCATTCTCATGGCAACCACATCACGTGACTCGGCCGACACCCTACGTCTGGAGCTAGAGGCAGGCGTGTGAGGCTCACCGTCAACCTAGGTACCCCGCACACACACTCACTCACAGGGACTTATACACACACACACACTCACACTCACTCACACACTTACAGACACACACACTCACTCACAGGGACTTATACACACACACACACTCCACACTCACTCACACACTTACAGACACACACACTCACTCACAGGGACTTATACACACACACACACTCACACACTCACAGACACACACACAAACACTCACAGACTCACACTCACAGACTCACACTCACAGACTCACACTCCACAGACTCACACTCACAGACTCACACTCATACACCACTCACAGACTCACACTCATACACACTCACAGACTCACACTCACAGACTCACACTCATACACACCTCACGTGCTCTGAAGCATCCATCCACATATGTCACATACATGTACCATACACACAGATAGAGAACACCCTGTGCTGCTGTATGGAGGGTTAGGGAGGGTGAGTCCTTCATCATTCTGAGCCTGCGGATCTCTGCTTACTGCCCTGGAGCACACAGACCCTCTCCTGCAGAAACACTCTGCCTCACCCCTACCCTCTCCCCCTCCCACACCCCCACCTCCACCCTCTCTTCCTCACCCCTACCCTCTCCCCCTCCCACACCCCCACCTCCACCCTCTCTCCCTCCATCCACCCTCTCTCCCTCACCCCTACCCTCTCTCCCCCTTCCTAAACCCCTACCTCCACCCTCTCTCCCTCATCCCCACCCTGCCTCTTGACCTTCTACCACCCACCCCACCCACCCCCACCCTGACCCAATCCTACCCCTCCTCCCCTCCCAGAGTGTTCCGGTGCAGGTTCTGTGTTTGGCTCCCAGGCTGTATGTGGCCGCTCTTCTGCTGAGGTTGACGACACGCTGGCACCCTATAGAAGGAGGCAGGGGGCTGAGGGCGGGGCCTAGAGTCTAGTCCTGGGGTAGATGACCCTGCCCAGGCTCTAGTCCCGGGGTAGATGACCCTGCCCAGGCCCTAGTCCTGGGGGTAGATGACCCTGCCCAGGCCCTAGTCCTGGGGTAGATGACCCTGCCCAGGCTCTAGTCCTGGGTAGATGACCCTGCCCAGGCTCTAGTCCTGGGGTAGATGACCCTGCCCAGGCCCTAGTCCTGGGGTAGATGGCCCTAGTCCTGGGGTAGATGACCCTGCCAGGCTCTAGTCCTGGGGTAGATGACCCTGCCCGGGCTCTAGTCCTGGGGTAGATGACCCTGCCCTGGGGCTGGGGCAGAGGGGTCATGAGAGGAGGGGTGTGTTAGCGTGTCGTCCCCAGGGGGTGGGGGGGTGTGTTTGATACTGCAGTTGTCTCCTTGAAGGAATCACATGTGCTCTATTCTCCCCATCTAGACCTGTATCAGGATTAACTGCTCCTCCAGTAAGTCATGTTCACACACTCTCACTCTCCTCACTACTCAGTGTCTCTTTTTTTTTTTCTCCTCTCTTCTCCTCTTATCTTCTCTCTCTCCTGTCCTCACTCTCCTCTCCTCCTTCTCTCTTCCTCTCTCCTGTCCTCTCTCCTTCCTCTCTCTCCCTCTCTCCTTCCTCCTCTCCTCCTCTCTCTCCTGTCCTCACTCTCCTCTCCTCTCTCTCCTGTCCTCACTCTCCTCTCCTCTCTCTCCTGTCCTCACTCTCCTGCTCCTCTCTCTCCTGTCCTCACTCTCCTCTCCTCTCTCTCCTGTCCTCACTCTCCTCTCCTCTCTCTCCTGTCCTCACTCTCCTCTCCTCTCTTCTCCTGTCCTCACTCTCCTCTCCTCTCTCTCCTGTCCTCTCTCTCCTCTCCTCTCTCTCCTGTCCTCACTCTCCTCTCCTCTCTCTCCTGTCCTCACTCTCCTCTCCTCTCTCTCCTGTCCTCACTCTCCTCTCCTCTCTCTCCTGTCCTCACTCTCCTCTCCTCTCCTCCTGTCCCTCACTCTCCTCTCCTCTCCCTCCTCTCTCTCTCTCTCCTCACTCTCCTCTCCCCTCTCCTCTCCTCTCTCCTGTATCTCCTCTCTCAGGCTCTCTCTCCCTCTCTAACTGATGTGTCTCCTGTATGGGGTATGAATGGTTGTTTTTCTCCCTTCTCCACACACACAGACACACAGCCTCTACACAGTGACAGACACTTGTGGACAGGACAGGGAAGAGATGCATCGGTGACACAGTAGAGGAATACAGGAGGGGATTTAATGAGGAGAGGAAATGTGTGTTGTTGCTAATTAACAAAGTCTGACGCTCCCTAGATCTAAACAGTCTGTCCTGGAACGCATCATTTCAGCCCCACCTTCACCCCTCCTCCTTCCTCCTTACACCCCCTCCTCGCCCCACCTGTTCCCCTTGATAAATGTCTGTCTATCTGT
>CM059321.1:17596027-17621472 GCA_030340685.1 Protosalanx chinensis
CTTCATCTCTCCACACCGTATCTCCCTCTCTGTCATCTCTCTTCATCTCTCCACACCCTCTATCTCCCTCACTGTCACTCTCTCATCTCTCCACACTCCCACCTCTATCTCCCTCTCTGTCATCTCTCTTCATCTCTCACACCCTCTCTATCTCCCTCTCATGTCATCTCTCTTCATCTCTCCACACCCTCTCTATCTCCCTCTCTGTCATCTCTCTTCATCTCTCCACACCCTCTCTATCTCCCTCTCTGTCTTCTCTCTTCATCTCTCCACACCCTCTCTATCTCCCTCTCTGTCATCTCTCTTCATCTCTCCACACCCTCTCTATCTCCCTCTCTGTCATCTCTCTTCATCTCTCCACACCCTCTCTAACTCCCTCTCTGTCATCTCTCTTCATCTCTCCACACCCTCTCTATCTCCCTCTCTGTCATCTCTCTTCATCTCTCCACACCCTCTCTATCTCCCTCTCTGTCATCTCTCTTCATCTCTCCACACCCTCTCTATCTCCCTCTCTGTCTTCTCTCTTCATCTCTCCACACCCTCTCTATCTCCCCTCTCTGTCTTCTCTCTTCATCTCTCCACACCCTCTCTATCTCCCTCTCTGTCTTCTCTCTTCATCTCTCCACACCCTCTCTATCTCCCTCTGTCTTCTCTCTTCATCTCTCCACACCCTCTCTATCTCCCTCTCTGTCTCTCTCTTCATCTCTCCACACCCTCTCTATCTCCCTCTCTGTCATCTCTCTCATCTCTCCACACCCTCTCTATCTCCCTCTCTGTCATCTCTCTTCATCTCTCCACACCCTCTCTATCTCCCTCTGTCTTCTCTCTTCATCTCTCCACACCCTCTCTATCTCCCTCTCTGTCATCTCTCTTCATCTCTCCACACCCTCTCTATCTCCTCTCTGTCTTCTCTCTTCATCTCTCCACAACCCTCTCTATCTCCCTCTCTGTCTTCTCTCTTCATCTCTCCACACTCTCTCTATCTCCCTCTCTGTCATCTCTCTTCATCTCTCCACACCCTCTCTATCTCCCTCTCTGTCATCTCTCTTCATCTCTCCACACCCTCTCTATCTCCCTCTCTGTCATCTCTCTTCATCTCTCCACACCCTCTCTATCTCCCTCTCTGTCATCTCTCTTCATCTCTCCACACCCTCTCTATCTCCTTCTCTCATCCCCTCCAGTATCCATCTCTTCTGTCTCTCTTCTTTCTCTCTCTTCCCCCTCTTCTGTTCTACCCTTCTGTCCTTTTGTCCCTTTTCTTTCCTTCTTTTTTTCTTTCTGGCTATGTGCATGTATGAGCGTGTGTGTGTGTTTGAAGAGAGCATGCATATGTGTGTGTGTGTGTATGAGCTTGTGTGTGTGTGTGTGTGTGAACATTCAAGTGTGTGTGTAAACAGTATTTGTTAGAGTTATTCGTTTATTTGTTTGTGTGTATGTATGTTTATGAGTGTGTGTGTGTGTGTGTATGTGAGCATGTAAGTGCGTGCGTACAGGAGTGTGTGTCGTGAGTATGTATGTGTGTGTCTTTCTGAGTGTCATGTGTGTGTGTGTGTTAACCTTGGTCTGGGCTGTCCTGCAGGTAAGGGTCCAGAGACTGTGTTTGCTGGTCAGAACCTGAATGATAACGAGTGGCACACAGTGAAAGGTGTTCAGGAGAGGCAAGAACCTGAAGCTCATGGTGGATGACCCTGCCTCCTGTGGAAGGTACCTCCTCCTCCTCTCCTCCCTCCTCCTCCTCTCCTCCCTTCTCCTCCTCTCCTCCCTCCTCCTCCTCTCCTCCCTCCTCCTCCTCTCCTCCCTCCTCCTCCTCTCCCTCCCTCCTCCTCCTCTCCTCCCTCCTCCTCCTCTCCTCCCTCTTCCTTCTCTCCTCTCTCTTCCCTCCTCTTCCTTCTCCTGTTCTCTCTTGTCCTCCTCTCCCCTCTCCCCACTCCCTCCTCCTTCTTTCTCTTCCCACTGACCCTCCTTTCCCCCTCCCCCTACCCCTTCCTCCTTCTCTCCCTCTCCTTCTCCCCCCACTACCTCTTCCTTCTTCCTCTTCCTATCTCTTCTCTTCTTCCTCTTCCTATCTCTTCTCTCTCCCTCCTCTGCTCCTTTATCGCTTCTCCTCCTCTAACACCCTCTGTACCTCCACCTGACCCCCTTCTATGCTCCTCCCTCTACACCCTGCCCCTCCTCTAACACCCTCTGTACCTCCACCTGACCCCCTTCTATGCTCCTCCCTCTACACCCTGCCCCCTCCTCTAACACCCTCTGTACCTCCACCTGACCCCCTTCTATGCTCCTCCCTCTACACCCTGCCCCCTCCTCTAACACCCTCTGTACCTCCACCTGACCCCCTTTTCCTCCCCCAGGTCAGATGGCAGGTGACCACACTCAGCTGGAGTTCCACAACCTGGAGACTGGCATCGTGACGGAAAAGCGCTTCCTGTCCCTCGTACCTTCCAACTTCATAGGCCATCTCCAGAGTTTTTCCTTTAACGGCCTGGCCTACATCGACCTCTGTAAGAACGGAGACATCGAGTACTGCGAGCTCAACGCAATGATCGGCTTCAAGAGCATCGTGGCCGATCCAGTGACCTTCAAGTCTCGCTCCAGCTACGTGTCACTGACCACCCTGCAGGCCTACTACTCCATGCACCTGTTCTTCCAGTTCAAGACCACCTCCTCTGACGGACTCATCCTCTTCAACAGCGGCGACGGCAATGACTTCATCGTGGTGGAGCTGGTCAAGGGGTAGGTGGGACTAGAGAGAGACCAGCAGGAGAGATGAGGAGGTGAGACTAGGAGATACCAGCAGGAGAGATGAGGAGGTGAGACTAGGAGAGACCAGCAGGTGAGACGAGGAGGTGAGACTAGGAGAGACCAGCAGGAGAGATGAGGAGGTGAGACTAGGAGAGACCAGCAGGAGAGATGAGGAGGTGAGACTAGGAGAGACCAGCAGGAGAGATGAGGAGGTGAGACTAGGAGAGACCAGCAGGAGAGATGAGGAGGTGAGACTAGGAGAGACCAGCAGGTGAGACGAGGAGGTGAGACTAGGAGAGACCAGCAGGAGAGATGAGGAGGTGAGACTAGGAGAGACCAGCAGGTGAGACGAGGAGGTGAGACTAGGAGAGACCAGCAGGAGAGATGAGGAGGTGAGACTAGGAGAGACCAGCAGGAGAGATGAGGAGGTGAGACTAGGTGAGAGGAGGAGGTGAGACTAGGAGAGACCAGCAGGAGATACCTGAGTAGACTCGGGTGATACCAGTGTTAGCAGGTGTGTGTTTAGGCTGGGTGCAGTCTCATAACGCTCTGATCTCTCAGGTACCTCCATTATGTGTCAGACCTGGGTAACGGAGCCCACCTCATCAAGGGGAACTCCAACAAGCCTCTGAACGACAACCACTGGCACAATGTCCTCATCTCCAGGGACACCAACAACCTGCACACCGTCAAGATCGACACCAAGGTCACCACCCAGACCACCATGGGGGCCAAGAACCTGGACCTGAAGGGTGAGTCTGGACACTGGACATGGGGGCAGGGCAGGCTGAGGGCAGGGGGCAGGGAGGGCTGAGGGCAGGGAGGGCTGAGGGCAGGGAGGGCTGAGGGCAGGGGGCAGGGAGGGCTGAGGGCAGGGGCAGGGAGAGCTGAGGGCAGGGGGCAGGGAGGGCTGAGGGCAGGGGGCAGGGAGGGCTGAGGGCAGGGGGCAGGGAGGGCTGAGGGCAGGGGGCAGGGAGGGCTGAGGGCAGGGGGCAGGGCGGGCTGAGGGCAGGGGGCAGGGAGGGCTGAGGGCAGGGGGCAGGGAGGGCTGAGGGCAGGGAGGGCTGAGGGCAGGGGCAGGGAGGGCTGAGGGCAGGGGGCAGGGAGGGCTGAGGGCAGGGAGGGCTGAGGGCAGGGAGGGCTGAGGGCAGGGGCAGGGAGGGCTGAGGGCAGGGGGCAGGGAGGGCTGAGGGCAGGGGGCAGGGAGGGCTGAGGGCAGGGAGGGCTGAGGGCAGGGAGGGCTGAGGGCAGGGAGGGCTGAGGGCAGGGGGCAGGGAGGGTGTAGGGAGAGGGTCTAGGCTGGGGGGGGGGGGGGATGGAAGAGGTGTTGGGAGGAGTTTGACTACATGTTCTGTAACTCAAGACAGACAGTATGACTGTGCCATGTGGTTTCACTCATTACTCTTCATTGTCCACTAGAGGTCAGTATTGCCATGTGGTTTCACTCATTACTCTTCATTGTCCACTAGAGGTCAGTATTGCCATGTGGTTTCACTCATTACTCTTCATTGTCCACTAGAGGTCAGTATTGCCATGTGGTTTCACTCATTACGCTTCATTGTCCACTAGAGGTCAGTATTGCCATGTGGTTTCACTCATTACTCTTCATTGTACTTGCTGTAAATCGCTCTGGATAAAAGTGTCTGAAAAATGTAAATTAGATTAGATTAACATTTATTTGTCCTCCAGGGGGTGGAAATGTATTCATGTTTGGAAAACAACAACAGGCTGAATGGAGATTATGACAGTCTGTCAGTATTGTTGCAGCATGTGTGGTCTGTATGTGATCTGTGTGGGGTCTATGTGTGGTCTGTATGTGGTCTGTGTGTGGTTGTGTGTGATCTGTATGTGGTCTGTGTGTCCCCCTCCTCACCCCCTCTTCTTCCCTCCCTCTCCCCTCTCCTCCAGGTGACCTGTATATTGGAGGTGTTGCCAAGGAGATGTATAAGGACCTTCCTAAGCTGGTGCACGCCAGAGAGGGCTTCCAGGGCTGTCTGGCATCTGTGGATCTGAACGGCCGGCTGCCTGACCTGTTGTCTGACGCACTGGCCTGCGTGGGCCAGATAGACCGTGGCTGCGAAGGTGAGACACCAGGGTGCAGTGTAGCTCTGCACATGCTCAGCCACCAGGGGGCAGTGTAGCTCTGCACATGCTCAGCCACCAGGGGGCAGTGTAGCTCTGCACATGCTCAGCCACCAGGGGGCAGTGTAGCTCTGCACATGCTCAGACACCAGGGGGCAGTGTGGCTCTGCACATGCTCAGACACCAGGGGGCAGTGTGGCTCTGCACATGCTCAGACACCAGGGGGCAGTGTGGCTCTGCACATGCTCAGACACCAGGGGGCAGTGTGGCTCTGCACATGCTCAGCCACCAGGGGGCAGTGTAGCTCTGCACATGCTCAGACACCAGGGGGCAGTGTAGCTCTGCACATGCTCAGACACCAGGGGGCAGTGTGGCTCTGCACATGCTCAGACACCAGGGGGCAGTGTGGCTCTGCACATGCTCAGACACCAGGGGGCAGTGTGGCTCTGCACATGCTCAGACACCAGGGGGCAGTGTAGCTCTGCACATGCTCAGACACCAGGGGGCAGTGTAGCTCTGCACATGCACAGACACCAGGGGGCAGTGTGTGTGTGTGTGTGTGTGGAGCAGTACGTGTGCATGTGTGTGCGTGTGTGGAGTCATGGATGTTTGGTTTTGCATGAGCACCATCTAGTCAGAGTTAGTTTACTAGTCAGGTAAACTGTCAAGTCATGTCAGGGAAAGAGTTTGTGTTGGGCCCTGGTGGTGGGACCACTAGACGGTTGTCAGAGGAGGACCGTAGGTGGCGGGCAGGGGTGTAAGGCCGGAGGAGAGAGTAGATATTATTCAGGACAGTCCCGTTCACTGCTCGGAAGGTCAGTACCAGGGTCTTGAATCTGATACAGGCCATGATGGGAAGCCAGTGGAGGGCGATGAGGAGCGGGGTGACATGGCAGCATCTGGATGATTGAAAACCAGGTGGGTTGCTACATTCTGGAGGGGGCATATTGTGCTTGCTGGAAGCCCGGCTAGTAGGGAGTTGCAGTAGTTCAGCTTTGAGAGGACAAGAGCTTTGACTAGCAGCTGGGTGGAATGTTCAGACAGGTATCTTCTGATTTTCCGGATGTTGTAGAGGGTGAATCGACATGACTGAGAGATTGCGGCAATGTGAGCTGTGAGGGAGAGCTCGTCATCCAAGGTAACCCCCAAGTTCCTGGCAGAAGATGATGGGGTCATTGTTGCAGATCCCAGAGTGATAGAGAGATCGTGGGTGATTGATGGTTTGGCTGGAATGATAAGAAATTCTGTTTTGGCGAGGTTCAGCTGGATGGAGTCTGGTCATCCAGGCTGAGGCAGGCCTCTATTCTAGTTGGGATCCCTGGATCGGTCGGAGGCAACAATAGGTATAGCTGCGTGTCGTCAGAGTAGCAGTGATAAGAGAAGCCATGGGAGGAGATGATTGGTCTGTGAGGTGGTATGCAGGGAGAATAGGAGCGATCCAAGGACAGAACCCTGTGGGACACCGGTGGAGAGCACCTGACATTTTTCCTCCCCAGGAGACCCGGTAGGACCTTCCTTTCAGGTAGGTTGAGATCCATTCAAGTGCAGTGCCAGTGATGCCCATCTCTTCGAGTGTGGCGAGCTGGATCTGGTGGTTGACTGTGTCGAATGCTGCAGAGAGGTCTAGCAGAATGACAACAGATGACCTTGAGGCAGCTCTGGCAGACTGGAGGGCCGTGGTAACCGACAGGAGGGCAGTCTCAGTTGAGTGGCCGGTCTTGAAGCCTGATTGGTTAGGGTCAGGAAGGTTGTTCCAGCAGAGAAAGTTTGCCAGTTGGTTGGATACGGCGCGCACAATTGTTTTAGAAAAGAAGGGCAGCAGTGAAACAGGTCTGTATTTCTGTAGGATCACTGGATTAAGAGAGGGTTTTTTGAGTAGGGGTCTAACTATGGCCTGTGTGTCTTCACCAGTGGTCCCCAACCCTGGTCCTCAGGGCCCACTGTCCTGCATGTTTTTGATGTTTCCCTGCTCCAACACACCTAATTCAAATTAATATGTCTTTATGAGGCTCAGCAGAAGCCTGATAATGACTCTTTATTTGAATCAGGTGTGTTGGAATGGGGAAACATCTAAAACATTCAGGACAGTGGACCCTGAGGACCAGGGTTTGGGACCACTGGTCTACATCACAATATCCACACTACACTGTATATACTACACTGTCTAAACCACAATATCTATTCTACATTGTTATACCAGAGTAATTGTAATTCAGTGTATACACCACAATATCTATACTACACTGTTTATACCAAAGTATTTATACTACAGTGTCTACTCCACCATATCTATACTGCACTCTCTATACCACAGTATCTATAATACACTGTCTGTACCACAGTATTTATACTACACTGTCTATACCACAGTATCTATAATACACTGTCTGTACCACAGTATTTATACTACACTGTCTATACCACAGTATCTATAATACACTGTCTGTACCACAGTATTTATACTACACTCTCTATACCACAGTATCTATACTACACTGTCTATACCACAGTATCTATAATATACTGTCTGTACCACAGTATTTATACTACACTCTCTATACCACAGTATCTATACTACACTGTCTATACCACAGTATCTATACTACACTCTCTATACCACAGTATCTATACTACACTCTCTATACCACAGTATCTATACTACACTGTCTATACCACAGTATCTATACTACACTCTCTATACCACAGTATCTATAATACACTGTCTGTACCACAGTATTTATACTACACTGTCTGTACCACAGTATTTATACTACACTGTCTATACCACAGTATCTATAATACACTGTCTGTACCACAGTATTTATACTACACTGTCTATACCACAGTATCTATACTACACTGTCTATACCACAGTATCTATACTACACTGTCTATACCACAGTATCTATACTACACTGTCTATACCACAGTATCTATAGTACACTGTCTATACCACAGTATCTATACTACACTGTCTATACCACAGTATCTATACAGCACTGTCATTACCACAGTATCTATACTACACTGTCTATACCACAGTATCTATAGTACACTGTCTATACCACAGTATCTATAGTACACTGTCTATACCACAGTATCTATACTACACTGTCATTACCACAGTATCTATACTACACTGTCTATACCACAGTATCTATACTACACTGTCTATACCACAGTATCTATACTACACTGTCTATACCACAGTATCTATAGTACACTGTCTATACCACAGTATCTATACTACACTGTCATTACCACAGTATCTATACTACACTGTCTATACCACAGTATCTATACTACACTGTCTATACCACAGTATCTATAGTACACTGTCTATACCACAGTATCTATACTACACTGTCTATACCACAGTATCTATACTACACTGTCTATACCACAGTATCTATACTACACTGTCTATACCACAGTATCTATAGTACACTGTCTATACCACAGTATCTATACTACACTGTCTATACCACAGTATCTATACTACACTGTCTATACCACAGTATCTATACTACACTGTCTATACCACAGTATCTATAGTACACTGTCTATACCACAGTATCTATACTACACTGTCATTACCACAGTATCTATACTACACTGTCTATACCACAGTATCTATACTACACTGTCTATACCACAGTATCTATACTACACTGTCTATACCACAGTATCTATGCTGCTGTATCTATACCGTATGATCTAAACTGCACTATTCATATTACATTATCAGTTTACTACATACCTTCATCTGTGAACATCTTCCATGCTGGCCTGCATCCTTCCATTCCCTCTCTCCCTCTCCCTTTCTCCCTCCCTCCCTTTCTCCCTCCCTCCTTATCTCCCTCCCTCCCTCCTTCTCTCCCTCCCTCCTTCCCTCCTTCTCTCCCTCCCTCCCCCTCTACCTCCCCCCTTCTCTCCCTCCCTCCCTCCCTCCTTCTCTCCCTCCCTCCCCCTCTACCTCCCCCCTTCTCTCCCTCCCTCCCTCCCTCCCTCCTTCTCTCCCCCTTCTCCCTCCCTCTCTCCCTCCCCAACTCCCTTTCTCCCTTCCTCTGTCTACAGGCAAATATCTTTGTATTTTTCCTTCTCTCAGGTCCTGTCTCACTCTCATGTTACCTGTCTGTCTGTCTCCTCTCTCAGCTCCTGTCTCACTCTCATGTTACCTGTCTGTCTGTCTCCTCTCTCAGGTCCTGTCTCACTCTCATGTTACCTGTCTGTCTGTCTCCTCTCTCAGCTCCTGTCTCACTCTCATGTTACCTGTCTGTCTGTCTCCTCTCTCAGGTCCTGTCTCACTCTCATGTTACCTGTCTGTCTGTCTCCTCTCTCAGCTCCTGTCTCACTCTCATGTTACCTGTCTGTCTGTCTCCTCTCTCAGGTCCTGTCTCACTCTCATGTTACCTGTCTGTCTGTCTCCTCTCTCAGGTCCTGTCTCACTCTCATGTTACCTGTCTCCCTTCTCTCTCAGCTCCTGTCTCACTCTCATGTTACCTGTCTCCCTTCTCTCTCAGCTCCTGTCTCACTCTTCTTCATCCTGCTGTTGTTACTAACAGACGCTATATTCTGCCCTTTCCGCTCCTCACGGTTTTGCTGACAGTAGCATTGATGAAAGCTGACTTGCAAGGTAGAGAGCTTTGGATACAGAGTCTCAACCCTCCCTGCATCTCCTCCTCCCCCTCCTCTCCTCCTCCTCTTCTCCCCCTCTCTTGCATATCCACCTCCTTTCCCCTTCCCTCCTCCTCCTCTCCCTGCATCTCTTTTACTTTCCCTGCAAGTCTCTTCCTCTCCCCCTTCTCTCCTCTTCCTGTTCCTCTTCCCCTCCTCTCCCTGCATCTCTCCTCCTCCTCTCCCCCTCCTCTCCTCCTCCTCTGCCTCTCCCTGCATCTCTCCTCCTCCTCTCCCCCTCCTCTCCTCCTCCTCTGCCTCTCCTCCTCCTCTCCCTGCATCTCTCCTCCCCTTCCTCTCCTTGCATCTCTCGTCCTCCTTCCCTCCCTGCATATATCCTCCTCTTCCTGCATCTCTCCCACACTACTCTTTCACCACCTTCACCCCCTCATTCGCCTCCATCTCTCCTTTTCCTTTCCCCTTCACATCTATCCCTCTTGTTCCAACTCCATCTCTCCCCCTCCTTCTCTCCTCCTCCATCTCTTCACCTCCATCTCTCCTCCTCCATCTCTCCACCTCCATCTCTCCCCCTCCTTCTCTCCTCCTCCATCTCTTCAACTCCATCTCTCCTCCTCCATCTCTCCACCTCCATCTCTCCCCCTCCTTCTCTCCTCCTCCATCTCTTCAACTCCATCTCTCCTCCTCCATCTCTCCACCTCCATCTCTCCCCCTCCTTCTCTCCTCCTCCATCTCTTCAACTCCATCTCTCCTCCTCCATCTCTCCACCTCCATCTCTCCCCCTCCTTCTCTCCTCCTCCATCTCTTCAACTCCATCTCTCCTCCTCCATCTCTCCACCTCCATCTCTCCTCCTCCTTCTCTCCACCTCCATCTCTCTTCCTCCTTCTATCCTCTTCCATCTCTCCACCTCCATTCCTCCTTTCCCTCCACAGACCAGGACTTGCATGGCACCACACAGCTGCATGAATAACATCTCTGATTTGTTTATGAAATATGAGGGAGTTAAAATCCCTCCTGTTCAATGTTTTCACATAAACCAAGATAGTGAAGAACCAGTTATCAGTAAGAAAGTGATACAAATGTCATAAATTGCAGTGAAAACAAAATGGGTGCTTTAGCACCAGTAACACGCATAACATATTATTAACAACAATTCATGAACATAATAATTTTGAATAGATTCCCTTCAAATGATATAAAAGATTACCTTTAAACATTTATTGAAACTATGACTTCCTTAGTACTGGGTCCTGTGCTGCTTAATAACAAGTTCATTCATCAGATCAGAATTCCTGATCTTCATGCTACATAATCTAACTCCACTGAGCTTGTCATGATGCCAGCATTCAACCATCAGCACTACCTTCCAGATACTGACAGAAACTGACAAACTGACACAGACAGACAGACAGACAAACACTGACAAACTGACAGACAGACAGACAGACACACAGAAAGACAGACAGAAAGACAGACAGACACTGATAGACAGAAAGACACTGACAGACAGACAGACAGACACTGACAGACAGACAGAAAGACAGACAGAAAGACAGACAGACAGACAGACACTGACAGACAGACAGACACTGACAGACAGACAGACACTGACAGACAGACAGACAGAAAGACAGACAGAAAGACAGACAGACACTGACAGACAGACAGACACTGACAGACAGAAAGACACTGACAGATAGACAGACAGACACTGAGAGACAGACAGAAAGACAGACAGACAGACAGACACTGACAGACAGACAGAAAGACAGACAGACAGACAGACACTGACAGACAGAAAGACACTGACAGATAGACAGATAGGCCAACTGACATTCAACAGACCAAGCCTACCAGTGATCTATGACTGGTCTCCGATTGGGTAAAAGTTGTCCATGTACAATAGAATGTAGTTATCTGATTGGTGGATAGTGTTTAGAGTGTGGTGTGTTATAATGTAGATCAAATGCAACATAAAAACATAAAATAATTATAATGGTTTTAACAAAAACATAATTATTATTTAAACATATTTTAAAACAAATAAGGTGACGTTTTGTGCTAGTTTATGGTCATGCATGATTGTCAAATCACTGTGTTTATTTGTGGACGTAATCAATGTGTTTATTTTGTTGTGAAGAAGTACAGCTTGCTGTGTGTGTGTGTGGGGGGGGGGGTGAACCGTAGCCATGGTTACTACCTGGTAGGCGTGCGAAGCAGCAAATATTTGAGGAGTCATCAACACCTTTAACTGCTGTCACCCCCTCCCCTCTCTCTTCCCCCCCCCACCCCCCCTCTGCAGGCCCCAGCACCACCTGCCAGGAGGACTCCTGCTCTAACCAGGGGGTGTGTCTGCAACAGTGGGAGGGCTTCACCTGTGACTGCAGCATGACGTCCTACGGAGGCCCGCTCTGCAATGATGGTACCACTGCACCAACCCCACACTGCTGTACTGCACACTGCACCCCACTGCACCAACCCCACACTGCTGTACTGCACACTGCACCAACCCCACACTGCTGTACTGCACACTGCACCCCACTGCACCAACCCCACACTGCTGTACTGCACACTGCACTGCTGTACTGCACACTGCACACCACTGCACCAACCCTCACACTGCTGTACTGCACACTGCACACCACTGCACCAACCCTCACACTGCTGTACTGCACACTGCACCCCACTGCACCAACCCCACACTGCTGTACTGCACACTGCACACTACAGTACCATACTTTACACACTACTGTACTGCACACTGCACACCACTGCACCAACCCTCACACTGCTGTACTGCACACTGCACACCACTGCACCAACCCTCACACTGCTGTACTGCACACTGCACCCCACTGCACCAACCCTCACACTGCTGTACTGCACACTGCACCCCACTGCACCAACCCTGACCCACACTGCTGTACTGCACACTGCACACTACAGTACCATACTTTACACACTACTGTACTACACACTACTACTAGTATACATGGCATAATACTGTACAGCACACTACGCACTGCACATTACTTTTGTAACCACTGCACACTGCTTTACTACACACTACCATAATACACACTACATACTACCGAACTACATAATGCACACTGCTGTACTGCGTATGACTGTATTACAATACTACATACTGTACTGTACCACCATTCTACCTCCTGCACACTACTGTACAACATAATACGCGTGGTTACGTGGGTTTTGGCTGTACCGAAGTGTGGCTGTAGCGGGTTGTGAGTATAGTGGGGTGTGGGTATACCTGTGTGTGGGTATACAGGTGTGTGAGGATACCTGTGTGTGGGTATACAGGTGTGTGGGTATACCTGTGTGTGGGTATACAGGTGTGTGAGGATACCTGTGTGTGGGTGTACAGGTGTGTGAGGATACCTGTGTGTGGGTGTACAGGTGTGTGGGTATACCTGTGTGTGGGTGTACAGGTGTGTGAGGATACCTGTGTGTGGGTATACAGGTGTGTGAGGATACCTGTGTGTGGGTGTACAGGTGTGTGAGGATACCTGTGTGTGGGTATACAGGTGTGTGATGGTGGAGACTGGGCTAGCAGGAACTCAACACTTTGGAGACGTGTTGTTTTAGACCTCATGGAATGACCTCACAGCAGCACACACACACACACACGCTCCATCACATCATCTGACACTTAAAGATGAGAAACAGAAAGCTGTGGTGAAGAACATTAAAGGGAGGGAGTGTCAGAAGAAGCTGTTAAATCTGGATGTATTAGCATATGATGAGATTCAGCACTTATCTCCACCCCCCTCCACCCCCCCCCCCCTCCCTCTCCTTGTCACAGCTGTCATTCACAGCACCCTGGAGCAATGATGTCATCAAGGAAATCCATGTGCCAGCTCTCATCTCTCTCTCTCTCCCTCACCCATCTCTGTCTTATCTCTTACATGAATCCCATCCCTGTCTCTCACCCTTATCTCTCCCCCCTATCTCTCTCACCCCTATCCCTATCACTCCTAACTATATCACCCCTATCCCTATCACTCCTACCTACAGTATATCACCCCTATCTCTATCACACCTATCTCTATCACCCCTATCTCTGTAACCCATATCTCTATCACCCCTATCTCTATCACCCTAGCTCTACCACACCTATCTCTATCACCTCTATCTCTCTATTAAATCCAGCTCAGTTAAATTGATGAGTGGTTATTGAGGATTTAGTGTTCAGTGAGATTTGTACGAGGGAAGGAGGGAAGGAGAGAAGGAGAAATGACAGAGTTGTCGCTTAATAAGGAAACTTATAATTTAGGAAGCGAGTAGTCTGTCCTTCACCTGTTTAGAATGTCTCCTTTCCTGTAGATGGGGAACACATGAAGGAACATCGCCTGATTCCTTCATCCCTCCCTCCCTTCATCCCTCCCTCCCTTCATCCCTCCCTCCCTTCATCCCTCCCTCCCTTCATCCCTTCATCCCTTCATCCCTCCCTTCATCCCTCCCTCCCTTCATCCCTTCCTCCCTTCATCCCTTCCTCCCTTCATCCCTTCATCCCTTCATCCCTTCCTCCCTTCATCCCTTCATCCCTTCATCCCTCCCTTCATCCCTCCCTCCCTTCATCCCTTCCTCCCTTCATCCCTCCCTCCCTTCATCTCTCCCTCCCTTCATCCCTCCCTCCCTTCATCCCTCCCTCCCTTCCTCCCTTCATCCCTTCATCCCTTCATCCCTTCCTCCCTTCATCCCTTCATCCCTTCATCCCTCCCTTCATCCCTCCCTCCCTTCATCTCTCCCTCCCTTCATCCCTTCATCCCTCCCTCCCTCCCTTCATCCCTCCCTCCCTTCATCCCTTCATCCCTCCCTCCCTTCATCCCTCCCTCCCTTCATCCCTTCCTCCCTTCATCCCTTCATCCCTTCCTCCCTTCATCCCTTCATCCCTCCCTCCCTTCATCCCTCCCTCCCTTCATCCCTTCCTCCCTTCATCCCTTCATCCCTCCCTCCCTTCATCCCTTCATCCCTTCATCCCTCCCTTCATCCCTCCCTCCCTTCATCCCTTCCTCCCTTCATCCCTCCCTCCCTTCATCTCTCCCTCCCTTCATCCCTCCCTCCCTTCATCCCTCCCTCCCTTCCTCCCTTCATCCCTTCATCCCTTCCTCCCTTCATCCCTTCATCCCTTCATCCCTCCCTTCATCCCTCCCTCCCTTCATCTCTCCCTCCCTTCATCCCTTCATCCCTCCCTCCCTCCCTTCATCCCTCCCTCCCTTCATCCCTTCATCCCTCCCTCCCTTCATCCCTCCCTCCCTTCATCCCTTCCTCCCTTCATCCCTTCATCCCTTCCTCCCTTCATCCCTCCCTCCCTTCATCCCTCCCTCCCTTCATCCCTTCATCCCTCCCTCCCTCCCTCCTTTCCTCCCTTCATCCCTCCCTCCCTTCATCCCTTCCTCCCTTCCTCCCTTCATCCCTCCCTCCCTTCATCCCTCCCTCCCTTCATCCCTTCCTCCCTTCCTCCCTTCATCCCTCCCTCCCTTCATCCCTCCCTCCCTTCATCCCTTCCTCCCTTCATCCCTTCCTCCCTTCATCCCTCCCTCCCTTCATCCCTCCCTCCCTTCATCCCTCCCTCCCTTCATCCCTTCCTCCCTTCATCCCTTCCTCCCTTCATCCCTCCCTCCCTTCATCCCTTCCTCCCTTCCTCCCTTCATCCCTCCCTCCCTTCATCCCTCCCTCCCTTCATCCCTTCCTCCCTTCATCCCTTCCTCCCTTCATCCCTCCCTCCCTTCATCCCTTCCTCCCTTCCTCCCTTCATCCCTTCCTCCCTTCATCCCTTCCTCCCTTCATCCCTTCATCCCTTCCTCCCTTCATCCCTCCCTCCCTTCATCCCTCCCTCCCTTCATCCCTTCATCCCTCCCTCCTTTCATCCCTCTCTCCTTTCATCCCTCCCTCCCTTCATCCCTCCCTCCCTTCATCCCTCCCTCCTTTCATCCCTCTCTCCTTTCATCCCTTCCTCCCTTCATCCCTTCCTCCCTTCATCCCTCCCTCCCTTCATCCCTCCCTCCTTTCATCCCTCTCTCCCTTCATCCCTCCCTCCCTTCATCCCTTCCTCCCTTCATCCCTTCCTCCCTTCATCCCTCCCTCCCTTCATCCCTCCCTCCTTTCATCCCTCCCTCCCTTCATCCCTCCCTCCCTTCATCCCTTCCTCCCTTCATCCCTCCCTCCCTTCATCCCTCCCTCCTTTCATCCCTCTCTCCTTTCATCCCTTCCTCCCTTCATCCCTCCTTTCATCCCTCTCTCCTTTCATCCCTCCCTCTCTCCCTCCTTTCATCCCTCCCTCTCTCCCTCCTTTCATCCCTCCCTCTCTCCCTCCTTTCATCCCTCCCTCCCTCCTTTCTGGGCTGTGTGGAAATAGACAGGAAGTCTCTGAGCATTCCTGACCCCTGACCTCTAACCCTTTCATTGACAGCCAGGGTCAGGCTTCTGTTGTCACTGGCACATTATCAACACACAACACAACAACACACAACACACACATCAGAGGGGTGAAGTATTATGTTGCTGACCGCTCTCCTCATCCTCCTCTCCTCTCCTCATCTTCCCCTCCTTTTCTCATATCTCCTCTACTCCTCCTCGTTCTCTCCTCTCCTCTTCTCTCTCCTCCTCCTCCTCCCCTCCCCTCCTCTTCTCTCATCTCCTCTCCTCCTTCTCTCCTCTCCCCTCCTCTTTCCTCCTCCTCCTCCTCCTCCTCCTCCTCTCCCCTCCATTCTTCTCCTCCTCTCCTCCTTCTCTCCCCTCCCCTACTCTTCTCTCCTTCTCCTTTCCTCCTTCTCTCCTCTCCCCTCCATTCTTCTCCTCCTCCTTCTCTCCCCTCCCCTCCTCTTCTCTCATCTCCTCTCCTCCTTCTCTCCCCTCCTCTTTCCTCCTCCTCCTCCTCCTCTCCCCTCCATTCTTCTCCTCCTCCTTCTCTCCCCTCCTCCGCCTCTTCTCTCCTTCTCCTTTCCTCCTCATCGTCTTCTTGATGCTCAGTTTGCTGCAGTATTAGAGGAGGTTCCTTAACTGGACTCATTTTCTCCACCTCTTAATCTCCAATCCCTCGTTTTTCTAAGGTGTGTTCAAGCTCAAGACAGACTTAAGACAGATCCCATCTCTAATATTGAGAAAAGAGAGGAGTTCTCAAGATTAGAGTGACAACACAACTGTCCCCCTCTCCCTCTCTCTGTCCTCCTCCCCACCTCTCCCTCTCACTGTCCCCCTCTCCCTCTCTCTGTCCCCCTCTCCCTCTCTCTGTCCCCCTCTCCCTCTCTCTGTCCCCCTCTCCCTCTCTCTGTCCCCCTCTCCCTCTCTCTGTCCTCCTCCCCACCTCTCCCTCTCACTGTCCCCCTCTCCCTCTCACTGTCCCCCTCTCCCTCTCTCTGTCCCCCTCTCCCTCTCTCTGTCCCCCTCTCCCTCTCTCTGTCCCCCTCTCCCTCTCTCTGTCCTCCTCCCCACCTCTCCCTCTCACTGTCCCCCTCTCCCTCTCTCTGTCCCCCTCTCCCTCTCTCTGTCCCCCTCTCCCTCTCTCTGTCCCCCTCTCCCTCTCTCTGTCCCCCTCTCCCTCTCTCTGTCCTCCTCCCCACCTCTCCCTCTCACTGTCCCCCTCTCCCTCTCACTGTCCCCCTCTCCCTCTCACTGTCCCCCTCTCCCTCTCTCTGTCCCCCTCTCCCTCTCTCTGTCCCCCTCTCCCTCTCTCTGTCCCCCTCTCCCTCTCTCTGTCCTCCTCCCCACCTCTCCCTCTCACTGTCCCCCTCTCCCTCTCTCTGTCCCCCTCTCCCTCTCTCTGTCCTCCTCCCCACCTCTCCCTCTCACTGTCCCCCTCTCCCTCTCTCTGTCCCCCTCTCCCTCTCTCTGTCCTCCTCCCCACCTCTCCCTCTCACTGTCCCCCTCTCCCTCTCTCTGTCCCCCTCTCCCTCTCTCTGTCCTCCTCCCCACCTCTCCCTCTCACTGTCCCCCTCTCCCTCTCTCTGTCCCCCTCTCCCTCTCTCTGTCCTCCTCCCCACCTCTCCCTCTCACTGTCCCCCTCTCCCTCTCTCTGTCCCCCTCTCCCTCTCTCTGTCCTCCTCCCCACCTCTCCCTCTCACTGTCCCCCTCTCCCTCTCTCTGTCCCCCTCTCCCTCTCTCTGTCCTCCTCCCCACCTCTCCCTCTCACTGTCCCCCTCTCCCTCTCTCTGTCCCCCTCTCCCTCTCTCTGTCCTCCTCCCCACCTCTCCCTCTCACTGTCCCCCTCTCCCTCTCTCTGTCCCCCTCTCCCTCTCTCTGTCCTCCTCCCCACCTCTCCCTCTCACTGTCCCCCTCTCCCTCTCTCTGTCCCCCTCTCCCTCTCTCTGTCCTCCTCCCCACCTCTCCCTCTCACTGTCCCCCTCTCCCTCTCTCTGTCCCCCTCTCCCTCTCTCTGTCCTCCTCCCCACCTCTCCCTCTCACTGTCCCCCTCTCCCTCTCATACTCTCCCTCTCTGAGGAAGGAAGGGAGGGAGGGTATGAGAGAGAGCCTGATAGCTTGGAGGTGGTTGCTTTCCCATGTGTACGTGTCTTTGGAGAATAGCCTCTGTTAAATGAACTGAAGATGTCTGTGATCCCAAAGCTGTCACTGCCTATCTGCTGTAGTGTGCATCTGCAGCCTGTAGGTGGCAGTGTTGTCTGGTACTCCTGCTAAAGGTGTTTCTACAGCAGTGATGTCATCAACCCCAGAGACGCTTTCTCAGAAAAGAGTGCTGATGATCTACTATTTCTACAATATAATATAACTAACATAGTAATGCAGTTTCTACAGTATAATAATCCGAATACAGTAATGCAGTTTCTACAGTATAATAATCATAATAATAATACAGTAATACTATTTCTACAGTATAATAATACTAACACAGTAATACTATTTCTACAGTATAAGAATACTACCACTGTAATATGTTTTTTTTCCAGTATAGCAATACTAACATACTAACACAGTAATGCAGTTTCTACAGTATAATTAAGCTAATATTGATAGAGATGGAGAGAGAGAGAGAGGGAAGAGGAGGAGAGATGGAGAGAGAGAGGGAAGAGGAGGAGAGTTGGAGAGAGAGAGAGAAGAGGAGGAGAGAGGGAAGAGGGGGAGAGATGGAGAGAGAGAAGAGAAGGAGAGATGGAGAGAGAGAAGAGCAGGAGAGAGGGAAGAGGAGGAGAGATGGAGAGAGAGAGAAGAGAAGGAGAGATGGAGAGAGAGAAGTGGAGGGGAGAGGGAAGAGGAGGAGAGATGGAGAGAGAGAGAGAGAAGAGGAGAGATGGAGAGAGAGAGAAGAGGAGGAGAGAGGGAAGAGGAGGAGAGATGGAGAATGAGAGAGAAGAGAAGGAGAGATGGAGAGGGAGAAGAGAAGGAGAGATGGAGAGAGAAGAGAAAGAGAGATGGAGAGAGAGAGAGAGAGAGAGATGGAGAGAGAGAGAGAGAGAGGGAGAGAGAGAGAGATGGAGAGAGAGAGAGAGAACGAGGGGGAGAGAGAGATGGAGAGGGAGAGAGAGAGATGGAGAGAGAGAGATGGAGAGATAGAGAGAGGGAGAGGGAGAGGGAGAGGGAGAGAGAGAGATGCAGAGAGAGATGGAGAGATAGAGAGAGAGAGAGAGAGAGAGGGAGAGAGAGAGATGCAGAGAGAGAGATGGAGAGATAGAGAGAGAGGGAGAGAGAGAGATGCAGAGAGAGAGATGGAGAGAGAGAGAGAGAGAGAGAGAGAGAGAGAGAGAGAGGGGGAAGTTCACTTGGAAACTCTGGGTCTGTGTTGCTAGACTCCATCATTGCATTTCAACACCTCTAATTTTAAATCTATATTATCTCTTCTTCCTCTCATCCCTTCATTCTGTCTCATCAGCTCATTCTTCCATCTATCCTTCCTATCAGATACCGTGAAAGCAGTGCTTCTGAGAAGAGGAGGGGGAGTAGGGGGAGGAGTGGGAGGGAGGAAATACAGAGTGTAAAGGAGATGAACTGAGACTCTACAGCTTATTCCTCTGCATCACTCCCCAGCCTCTCTGATTGGCTGTGCTCAGGCTGCTCATTTGCATAGCTCCACTCCTTTCTTTTGAGGTTCCCTCCCTCTCTCCCCCCCCCCCTCCCTGCCCCTCTCCCTCATCCTATACTGCACATCCCTCTGAGCAGTTCTGTTGAGGCTACCTGTGTAAGAGCGTGTGTGTGTGAGTGTCTCCTGGCTGTTTCCCCAGCTGCTGAGGTTACTGTGTGACTGTTCTTTAGAAAGGTGAGGTGTGTGTGTGTGTGTGTGTACTGGGAGTGTGTCGGAGCACAGAGCAGTGTGTGGGGGGAGTCTCGTATCTGGGAGAGCGCGGGAAGGTCCGTAATGTTGAGCTGCTTCACTAGCTGAGCAGAAGCTGGTGATGAGCGGATCTCGGACTGAGCCAGAACACGCTGCTAACAGCCAGCTGAACAGGACTGCTGCAACTACCTGACAACACGAAGTCCTTTTCATTCCTAGAAAAAAATCCTTGTTGGAGTATTCTTTTTTTCTGGGGGAAAATCTGTTTTTTTAGCTCTGCGCTGCTGAAGGGGAGAGGGAGAGACGAACAGGGAGAGAGGGAGAGAGACGAACAGAGAGAGACGAACAGAGAGAGAGGGAGAGAGACGAACAGAGAGAGAGGGAAGTGTGGAAGGAGAAACGAAGCAGACTTGTCTTTCTGAACGGTTCCCTGAGTGTGGCCTCATTTCTCCAGTCTTCAGCCTCCAGCTCCTTGTTTCTGCGGGATGATTGATCACTCTCCTCCACCTTCTCCATTCTTACTTTTGTGGTGACCCTCCGTACCTCATCAGGAACCCTCCCTCTCTCACTGTAGGCCAGTGTGCCTGTGCTTGGTCGTGGGTCAGGGTGAAGCCATGGGCCACCTGCCTCTCTGATGCCCAGCCATCCGCCCTCCTCATCGGACAGCCTGGGCACCATGTCTGGAGGCTGGAGGACACGTCTATCTCCATGGAGGCCCAGAGGAGAGTTGCTCCCCTGGGCTCTGGCGCTGCCTGGGGCTCCCCTGGCTCTCTGGATTTGTGTCTTGGGTCTGGCTCTGAGTGGATGTGCTGGGGGCCTGGAGGGCCACGCAAACCACATCCACCTCGGCAGCAAGCGGCATAACGCTGCGCCTGTCGCCATCCTGCGCTCCCCATCTGCTCTCAGGGCTGGACACAGTAAGTACATCCCACTAACCATTAAGAGGCTAGGAGCCTAAGAGGCTAGGAGGCCAGGAGGCCAGGAGGCCAGGAGGCCAGGAGGCTAGGAGGCTAGGAGCCTAGGAGGCCAGGAGGCTAGGAGGCTAGGAGCCTAAGAGGCTAGGAGGCCAGGAGGCCAGGAGGCTAGGAGGCCAGGAGGCTAGGAGGCCAGGAGCCTAAGAGGCTAGGAGGCCAGGAGGCCAGGAGGCTAGGAGGCCAGGAGGCCAGGAGGCTAGGAGGCTAGGAGCCTAAGAGGCTAGGAGGCCAGGAGGCTAGGAGGCTAGGAGGCTAGGAAGTTAGGAGGCTAGGAGGCTAGGAGGCCAGGCCCTTCCTTCTTCCTCCTCTCAGATTTACATCCATAGGTGTTTCTCCATCAATGTGCACAAGGTCTTTGGAGTCTGGTAGCACTATTATATAGTCTTTGTTTTAGATTGTGGAAAACTATATTTTTCCCTTCGTCCCTACCTTCTCCCTTCATCCATCCATCCCCCTCTCTGTCCCTCCATCCCTCATCCCTCCATCCTGCCTATCTCAGCTCATTCTGCCTGGCCTCCCCCAGATTAGCCGTCTCTCTCAGCTCCAGTAGGTCAGATTAGATGGATTACAGGGTGAGCTTCTCTCTGATGACCACAGGGGGTGCAGGAGAAAACACACCCGCTTCCTGGTTCTACTTCCTGGTTTTTCTTATTGCTTCCTGGTTCTTCTTCCTGGTGGGACTTGAGACGTGGAGCTGAAGGGCTGGGAATGAGGCTGGGGCTGAGGCTGGGGCTGAGGCTGGGGCTGGAGGCTGGGGCTGAGGCTGTGGCTGAGGCTGGGGCTGAGGCTGGGGCTGAGGCTGTGGCTGAGGCTGGGGCTGAGGCTGGGGTTGAGGCTGGGGCTGAGGCTGGGGCTGAGGCTGGGGCTGAGGCTAGGGCTGAGGCTGAGGCTGGGGCTGAGGCTGGGGTTGAGGCTGGGGCTGGGGCTGAGGCTGGGGTTGAGGCTGGGGTTGAGGCTGGGGCTGAGGCTGGGGCTGGGGCTGAGGCTGGGGCTGAGGTTGAGGCTGGGGCTGAGGCTGGGGTTGAGGCTGGGGCTGAGGCTGGGGCTGAGGCTGGGGCTGAGGCTAGGGCTGAGGCTGGGGCTGAGGCTGGGGTTGAGGCTGGGGCTGGGGCTGAGGCTGGGGTTGAGGCTGGGGCTGAGGCTGGGGCTGAGGCTGGGGCTGAGGCTGGGGCTGAGGCTGGGGTTGAGGCTGGGGCTGAGGCTGGGGCTGAGGCTGGGGCTGAGGCTGAGGCTGGGGCTGAGGCTGGGGTTGAGGCTGGGGCTGAGGCTGGGGCTGAGGCTGGGGTTGAGGCTGGGGCTGAGGCTGGGGCTGAGGCTGGGGCTGAGGCTGGGGCTGAGGCTAGGGATGAGGCTGAGGCTGGGGCTGGGGCTTAGGCTGGGGCTGAGGCTAGGGATGAGGCTGGGGATGAGGCTGGGACTGAGGCTGGGGTGAGGATGGGCTGGGTTGAAGGTGGGGTGGGGGAGAGCGGGTGTTGTGTTGTGGGAGGGGAGGGGGGGAGAGGCGGGGTAGGAGGGGAGAGGATGGGGGGGGGAGGGGAAGAGAGAGGAAGGGAGAGGAGGGGAGGAGGAGAGGAGGGGAGGAGGAGAGGAGGGGAGGAGGGAGAAGGTAACAGATAAAGCATGGATCCCAGCTGCCTGTGAAGCATTTGTAATCTGAACGGTACTGAATTAAACCACCCTGGAGAGCAGGGCTGGAAACACACACTCACACACACACTCACACACATACACGCACACATGCACACACTCTCTATCTAGCTACCATACCTGCCACACAATGCATCTCTACCCTCCACCTCTACCCTCCAACTCTCTACCCTCCATATCTACCCTCCACCTCTACCCTCCATCTCTCTACCCTCCATCTCTACCCTCCATCTCTACCCTCCATCTCTACCCTCCATCTCTACCCTCCATCTCTACCCTCCACCTCTACCCTCCACCTCTCTACCCTCCATCTCTACCCTCCATATCTACCCTCCACCTCTACCCTCCATCTCTCTACCCTCCACCTCTACCCTCCATATCTACTCTCCATCTCTACCCTCCACCTCTACCCTCCACCTCTACCCTCCATCTCTACCCTCCATCTCTACCCTCCATCTCTACCCTCCATCTCTACCCTCCACCTCTACCCCCCTCACTACTCACCTCCTCCATCTCTACCCTCCATATCTACCCTCCACCTCTACCCTCCATCTCTCTACCCTCCACCTCTACCCTCCATATCTACTCTCCATCTCTACCCTCCACCTCTACCCTCCACCTCTACCCTCCATCTCTACCCTCCATCTCTACCCTCCATCTCTACCCTCCTCTCTACCCTTCATCTCTACCTCCACCTCTCTACCCTCCATCTCTACCCTCCATCTCTACCCTCCATCTCTACCCTCCATCTCTACCCTTCATCTCTACCCTCCATCTCTCTACCCTCCATCTCTACCCTCCATCTCTACCCTCCATATCTACCCTCCATCTCTGCCCTCCATATCTACCTCCATCTCTACCCTCCATCTCTACCCTCATCTCTACCCTCCATCTCTACCCTTCATCTCTACCCTCCATCTCTACCCTCCACCTCTACCCTCCATATCACCCTCCTTCTCTACCCTTCATCTCTACCCTCCATCTCTTCCCTCCATATCAACCCTCCAATCTCTACCCTCCTTCTCTACCCTCCATCTCTACCCTCCACATCAACCCTTCATCTCTACCCTCCTTCTCTACCCTTCATCTCTACCCTCCATCTCTACCCTCCTCTCTTCCCTCCATCTCTACCCTCCATCTCTACCCTCCATCTCTTCCCTCTATCTCTACCCTCCATATCTACCCTCCATCTCTACCCTCCACCTCTACCCTCCATCTCTACCCTCCATATCAACCCTCCATCTCTACCCTCCATCTCTACCCTCCACCTCTACCCTCCACCTCTACCCTCCATCTCTACCCTCCATCTCTACCCTCCATCTCTACCCTCCATCTCTACCCTTCATCTCTACCCTCCATCTCTACCCTCCATCTCTTCCCTCCATATCAACCCTCCATCTCTACCCTCCTTCTCTACCCTCCATCTCTACCCTCCATTATCAACCCTCCATCTCTACCCTCCTTCTCTACCCTTCATCTCTACCCTCCATCTCTTCCCTCCATCTCTACCCTCCATCTCTACCCTCCATCTCTTCCCTCTATCTCTACCCTCCATATCTACCCTCCATCTCTACCCTCCACCTCTACCCTCCATCTCTACCCTCCATCTCTACCCTCCTCTTACCCTCCATATCAACCCTCCATCTCTACCCTCCATCTCTACCCTTCATCTCTACCCTCCACCTCTACCCTCCATCTCTACCCTCCATCTCTACCCGCCACCTCTACCTCCATCTCTACCCTTCATCTCTACCCTCCACCTCTACCCTCCACCTCTACCCTCCATCTCTACCCTCCATCTCTACCCACCACCTCTACCCTCCATCTCTACCCTCCATCTCTACCCTCCATCTCTACCCTCCATCTCTACCCTCCATCTCTACCCTCCATCTCTACCCTCCATCTCTACCCTCCATCTCTACCCTTCATCTCTACCCTCCACCTCTACCCTCCACCTCTACCCTCCATCTCTACCCTCCATCTCTACCCACCACCTCTACCTCCATCTCTACCCTCCATCTCTACCCTCCATCTCTACCCTCCATCTCTACCCTCCATCTCTACCCTCCATCTCTACCCTCCATCTCTACCCTCCATCTCTACCCTCCACCTCTACCCTCCATCTCTACCCTCCATCTCTACCCTCCATCTCTACCCTCCACCTCTACCCCTCCACCTCTACCCTCCATCTGCCTAACTGCTAATATAACAGGATTGTGGAGAGTTTCTGTCATGGCTGCTATTTCCCCTTATTGTGCACCCCACTAGACTGTGATGTCTGAGTGGTGTGTGGTGTGTGGTGTGTGTGTGCGGTGTGTGTATGTGGTATGTGTGTGGTGTGTGTGTGTGTGCATGCATGTGTATATGTGGTGTGTGTGTGGTTTGTGTGATGTGTGTGTGCATGCATGGTGTGTGTGTGTGTGTGTGGTGTGTGTGATGTGTGTGTGCATGCATGTGTGTGTGTGTGTGTGTGTGTGCATGCATGTGTGTGTGTGTGTGTGTGTGTGGTGTGTGTGTGTTTGCATGCATGTGTGTGTGTGGTGTGTGTGGGTGTGAGTGTGTGTGTGTGTGCATGCATGTGTGTGTGTGTGTGTGTGTGTGTGGTGGTGTTGTGTGTTTGCATGCATGTGTGGTGTGTGTGATGTGTGTGTGTGTGTGTGTGTGTGTGTGCATGTGGGTGTATACTCAGGATTGTTGGCAAGGATATATGAAGACCCACGCTTCCTTCTGCTAATATTAGCATATGAGGTGGCTCGTGCCTACACACACACACACACACAAACACACACACACACAAACACACACGCACTGTGAATACACTGGGAACGCACTGTGTGTGTAAAAGAAATAGAAAAAAAATAATAAACTTGCACACACACACACATATGCACACGTAGACACACAGACACAACATGCATTCTAACAGTATCATCTCAACTCTCCTTGATCTTTAGCAGATTTCTTTTCATTTTTGGCTGGTTTCCTTAAGCTATGCAGCTAATTAAATAGCATGGCAACGTTTAGAGAAGGCTGAGTTACAAAGAGAGCAGAAGCAGGCGAAAGGGAAACCAGATATTTAATCCTCCAATTAAGACCAAGACGTTGAGTATGTCTCCAG
>CM059321.1:17621972-17626972 GCA_030340685.1 Protosalanx chinensis
TGACAGGTGTTCATGTCTCTGGGACCTCAGGGCTAGCACGGCATTGTGGGAAGACTGTGGAGGTCTTATCTTTTCTGTTATTACCCAGAAACATACCCTGCCTATCTCCTCCATCACTCCATTCTGCTGCCACTGAACACATCCACACAGGCCAAAGGAGAGGGAGGGAGAGAAGGGGGGAGAGTGGGGGAGGGACAATGTGGGAGATATGTAGAGGACAAGAGAGAGAGTAAGAGATTGAGGACAGAGACACAACTAAGATGAGGGAGGAAAGGAAGAGATGGGAGAGAAATAAGGAGCAGAAAGAGAGAGGAGAGAGAGTCTGAGAGGAGAGAGGGAGGGGGGGAGAGGAGAGAGAGAGGGGGGGGAGAGAGAGGGGGGAGAGGAGAGAGAGAGGGGGGGAGAGGAGAGAGAGAGGGGGGTGAGAGGAGAGAGAGAGGGGGGGAGAGAGTCTGAGAGGAGAGAGGGAGGGGGGAGAGACTCAGAGGAGATAGAGGGACTGAGAGGAGAGAGAGAGGGAGAGGAGAGAGGGAGAGAGAAAGGGATGGACTTAGAGGAGAGGGAGGTGGAGAGGTAGGGAACAATACTATCTGTTGTCCTTTATTAGCTCTCAGAGATGACTGATACTGGAGGTAAGATGGAAGAATACAGAAAAAATACAGAGAACAAATCGAATTAAAAGGAAACTGGACACTGTCAGGGTGGTGGAGGAGGAGGAGGAGGAGTAGATAGAGGAGGAGGAGTAGATAGAAGAGGAGGAGGAGGAGGAAGGATAGAGGAGGAGGAGTAGATAGAAGAGGAGGAGGAGGAGGAGTAGATAGAAGAGGAGGAGTAGATAGAAGAGGAGGAGGAGGAGGAGTAGATAGAAGAGGAGGAGTAGATAGAAGAGGAGGAGGAGGAGGAGTAGATAGAGGAGGAGGAGTAGATAGAAGAGGAGGAGGAGGAGGAGGAAGGATAGAGGAAGAGGAGTAGATAGAGGAGGATGAGGAGTGGATAGAGGAGGAGGAGGAGTAGATAGAGGAGGAGGAGGAGTGGATAGAGGAGGAGGAGGAGTAGATAGAGGAGGAGTAGATAGAGGAGGAGGAGGAGTAGATAGAGGAGGAGTGGATAGAGGAAAAGGAGGAGTGGATAGAGGAAAAGGAGGAGTGGATAGAGGAGGAGGAGGAGTGGATAGAGGAGAGGAGGAGTAGATAGAGGAGGAGTGGATAGAGATAGAGAAGGTGTTGAGGGTCCTCAGGTGAGCAGTGTGTAATCCTGACATTGTGGTTCTGATGAAGTCATCTTTGACCTCTAGAGTTCCAGTAGAAGCAGGGCGTCAGAGGTCACAAGGTGTCTGAGGTCTCAAGGTGTCAGAGGTCACAAGGTGTCAGAGGTCACAAGGTGTCTGAGGCCACAAGGTGTCAGAGGTCACAAGGTGTCAGAGGTCACAAGGTGTCAGAGGTCACAAGGTGTCTGAGGTCACAAGGTGTCAGAGGTCACAAGGTGTCTGAGGTCTCAAGGTGATTGGTCCAGAGGTGAAAGAATGAGGGGTATTCTGTGAGGTTCTCCATGGAGACGAGGGTGTTACAGTGAAACACCAACACCTTGGTGTGACCAGATTACTGCTGATTACCAGCTCAGCAACACTTCACCTCTTCATCACCGTGGCACACGGTGGGGTGTGTGTGTGTGTGTGAGTGGGTGTGGGTGTGTGTGTGTGTGTGAGTGGGTGAGTGGGTGTGGGTGTGTGTGTGTGAGTGGGTGAGTGGGTGTGGGTGTGTGTGTGTGTGTGTGAGTGGGTGAGTGGGTGTGGGTGTGTGTGTGAGTGGGTGAGTGGGTGTGGGTGTGTGTGTGTGTGTGTGTTTGTGTGTACTTCAGTGAGTTTAAATGGTTCAATGAGCTCATCAAAAGCGTAATAAAGTGATCTGACATTTACAGCTACACAGGGTCAAGGAGAGGGAACACGCCCTCCATCCCTCCCTCTATCCCTCCATCCTCCATCTCTCCGTCTGTCCTTTCATCTCTCCTTCTCTCCATCCCTCCCTCCATCCCTCCCTCTATCCCTCCATCCCTCCGTCTGTCCTTTAATCTCCTCCTTCTCTCCATCCATCCCTCCATCTCTCCCTCTATCCCTCCCTCTATCCCTCCCTCTATCCCTCCCTCCATCCCTCCCTCCATCCCTCCCTCCATCCCTCCCTCCATCCCTCCCTCCATCCCTCCCTCCATCCCTCCCTCCATCCCTCCCTCCATCCCTCCCTCCATCCCTCCCTCCATCCCTCCCTCCATCCCTCCCTCCATCCCTCCCTCCATCCCTCCCTCTATCCCTCCATCTCTCCTTTGTGGAAAGGCATCTGATGCTCCAGGTGTAATTACAACTCTGAGTGGGACCAGAATGTTGATCCTCCTGACATACACACACACACACAGGCCCACACACTCACACAGACACACACACATACACACACGCACACACACAGACACACACACATACGCACACACACATCAAAATGTTCGTCTTTCTTTCGATTGCGTTGTTTGTATTTTTATTTGCATTCCTGTTCCATAGTAAAAACTCGCTAAGATTTTTCTCTCAAAAGTCAAGTTTTTATGCACTGTACTAGTAGTACTGTAGTTATCAGATGATACTGTACTAGTAGTACTGTAGTTATCAGATGATACTGTACTAGTAGTATTGTAGTTATCAGATGATACTGTACTAGTAGTACTGTAGTTATCACATGATACTGTACTAGTAGTACTGTAGTTATCAGATGATACTGTACTAGTAGTGCTGTAGTTATCAGATGATACTGTACTAGTAGTGCTGTAGTTATCAGATGATACTGTACTAGTAGTACTGTAGTTATCACATGATACTGTACTAGTAGTACTGTAGTTATCAGATGGTACTGTACTAGTAGTACTGTAGTTATCAGATGATACTGTACTAGTAGTGCTGTAGTTATCAGATGATACTGTACTAGTAGTACTGTAGTTATCAGATGATACTGTACTAGTAGTGCTGTAGTTATCAGATGATACTGTACTAGTAGTACTGTAGTTATCAGATGGTACTGTACTAGTAGTACTGTAGTTATCATATGGTACTGTACTAGTAGTACTGTAGTTATCAGATGATACTGTACTAGTTAGTACTGTAGTTATCAGATGGTACTGTACTAGTAGTACTGTAGTTATCAGATGGTACTGTACTAGTAGTACTGTAGTTATCAGATTATATTGTACTAGTAGTGCTGTAGTTATCAGATGATATTGTACTAGTAGTGCTGTAGTTATCAGATGATACTGTACTAGTAGTGCTGTAGTTATCAGATGATACTGTACTAGTAGTACTGTAGTTATCAGATGATACTGTACTAGTAGTACTGTAGTTATCAGATGATACTGTACTAGTAGTACTGTAGTTATCAGATGGTACTGTACTAGTAGTGCTGTAGTTATCAGATGATACTGTACTAGTAGTACTGTAGTTATCAGATGATATTGTACTAGTAGTGCTGTAGTTATCAGATGATACTGTACTAGTAGTGCTGTAGTTATCAGATGATACTGTACTAGTAGTACTGTAGTTATCAGATGATATTGTACTAGTAGTGCTGTAGTTATCAGATGATACTGTACTAGTAGTGCTGTAGTTATCAGATGATACTGTACTAGTAGTACTGTAGTTATCAGATGATACTGTACTAGTAGTACTGTAGTTATCAGATGGTGCTGTACTAGCCTACCTACCTACCTGTCTGTCTGTCCGTCTTCACCTGTGCAGTTGCTCATGCTTACAGCCTGATAGAGGTTACATAACTCCCATCACTACTGACAAGATGAACATCCACTCATCTGAAGTCAGAAAGGCAGACACACACAGACAGACACACAAACAGGCAGGCAGACAGACAGACAGGCAGACTGGCAGAAGACAGACAGGCAGGTAGTCAGGCAGGCAGGCAGGCACATTGAGGGAATGTTACATCAGAATCTCTCCAGATCTTTGTGTGTGTTGATCTACTCTGTTGCCTAGATGTCTTCAGTGGTCCAGGAGACCACAGAGGTAGCTTTGCTGAGTGAAGAGAGGGAGGGAGGGAGACAGGGAGGGAGACAGGGAGGGAGACAGGGAGGGAGACAGGGAGGGAGACAGGGAGGGAGACAGGGAGGGAGGGAGGGAGAAGAGAGGGAGGGATAAAGAGAGAGAGAGAGGAGGGAGGGATAGAGGAGGGATAGAGAAGGAGGGATAGAGGGAGGGAGGAAGAGAGGGAGGGAGTAAGAAGAGAGAGGGAGGGAGGGAGGGAGGGAGAGAGAGGAAGAGAGGGAGGAGGGAGAGAGGAAGGGAGGAGGGAGAGAGGGGGAGGGAGGGAGAGAGAGGGATGGAGGGAGGGAGAGAGGAAGAGAGGGAGGGAGGGAGAGAGGAAGAGAGGGAGGGAGGGAGAGAGGGGGAGGGAGGAGGGAGAGAGAGGGATGGAGAGAGAGAGGGAGGGAGAGAGAGGAATGGATGGAGGGAGAGAGAGGGATGGAGAGAGAGGGAGGGAGAGAGAGGGATGGAGGGAGAGAGAAAGAGAGGGATGAGGGAGAGAGAGGGATGGAGGGAGGGAGGAAGAGAGGGATGGAGGGAGAGAGGGGGAGGGAGAGAGGAAGAGAGAGAGGATGGAGGGAGAGAGAAAGAGGATGGAGGGAGAGAGGGGGATGGAGGGAGGGAGGAAGAGAGGGATGGAGGAGAGAGGGTGGAGGGAGGGAGAGAGAGGGATGGAGGGAGAGAGGGGGATGGAGGGAGAGAGAGGGATGGAGTGAGAGAGGGGGAGGGAGAGAGGAAGAGAGAGAGGGATGGAGGGAGAGAGAAAGAGGGATGGAGGGAGAGAGGGGGATGGAGGGAGGAGGAAGAGAGGGATGGAGGGAGAGAGAGGGATGGAGGGAGGGAGAGAGAGGGATGGAGGGAGAGAGGGGGAGGGATGGAGGAGAGAGGGGGGAGGGAGTGAGAGAGGGGGAGGGAGAGAGGAAGAGAGAGAGGG
>CM059321.1:17631972-17653243 GCA_030340685.1 Protosalanx chinensis
GATGGGGAGTGTATGAAGGTCGACAGATTGGCTCCTGTCATAATAGTATATACAGTCAACTGAAACCTAAATTGATTTCTGTGAATGACAGTTCATCAGTCTGCTGACCTGTCCTAATAGAATGTGCCGGGCAGAGATGAAAGAGAAAATATATTTCAGAAATGGTTCTTCCAGAAAGACCTTACTCCCTTTTCACTCACACACACACTCTTCACGCATACACACACACACACACACACACATAAACACACTCACACGCACGCACACACAGCCACACACACAGGCACGCACACTCAAATAAACACACCTGCTCTTTCACTCTCTCTGTCTCTCTTTCTCTCTCTCCCTTTCCATCTCTCTCCTCTGCCTTCTCTTTCTCTCTCTTGTCCAAAACTATGCATTTCTTCTCATCTCGAATTAATTGATGGGACCCGTTGATTCTCTCTATTCCTGTTTGTGTGTTGAGTGATCAGTGATGAGTGTTCAGGGACACTTTGTGCCAAGTGGACCCTAAAACGAACGAGTCTTTTTTCTGTAGAGAGTGAGAGCGAGAGAGAGTGAGAAGGGGAGAAAGAAATAGAGAGGGGGACAGTGAGAAAGGGTGAGAGAAAAATATATAGAGAGAGTAAGAGAGTAAGAGGTGGGTTAGAGAGGGACTGATTTCTGTTCCACTTTTAGGTTTGGGGCATTTCTGTACAGTCTTACCAAATTCCAAACATATAATCTCACTTGGCCTTTTGTCTCAATATGGGACCCATTTCACTGATATGGAGGAGGAGGTTTAAGGACTGAGGCAGATATTTTTTTCTCAAAATTCTTAAGGAAGGATTATAGTTACATTTCATAATTGCATAGAGGGCTCCTCTCCTTCTCTCCCCCCTCCTCCCTCTTCTCTCTCTACCTCTCTCTTGTCTTCCTCTCTCTCCATCCCTCCTCTCCTTCTCTCTCACTCTCTTTTTCTTCCGTATTCTTGCAGTTTGGTATATTATCTCAGAACATGGTATAATACTGGTACTGATTCTGATGCTGCTACTGGTCACTCACATGGATACTGATGAATTCAAATCTCTATCACCAAAAGCCGCCCTCTCTCCATACTATAAAGAGACCCTGTAAATGGAGGCACTTTATGACTAAATGCACACAGTGTATTCATGATCATCTGGGGACAGATTCCAGTCTGCTGAAGGAGGCTATTAAAAGCAGACTTTTAATTGGCTCCTTCTTCATGTAACAACTCTAGAAACTTCTGATTTCAGAGTCTGTCCTCGGAAGACGACTCCATAGAGAACAACACACACACAAACGCACACACACACACACACGCACACGCACACACACACACACGCACACACACACACACTCCTCCTCTCACACCAGATGTGCATAGAAGGTGTGTTACAGTAAAAAACACAGGATTCTCTCACTTCCTCGCTGTTAAAATAGGCTAGGCAGAGTTAAGCTAGGCTAGCCAGAGTTAAGCTAGGCTAGGCTAGCCAGAGTTAAGATAGACTATGCTAGGCAGAGTTAAGATAGGCTAGGCTAGCCAGAGTTAAGATAGGCTAGGCAGAGTTAAGCTAGGCTAGGCAGAGTTAAGGTAGGCTAGGCAGAGTTAAGATCGGCTAGGCTAGGCAGAGTTAGGCTAGGCTAGGCAGAGTTAGGCAAGGCTAGGCAGAGTTAAGATAGGCTAGGCAGAGTTAAGCAAGGCTAGGCAGAGTTAAAATAGGCTAGACAGAGTTAAGGTAGGCTAGGCAGAGTTAGGGTAGGCTAGGCAGTGTTAGGCAAGGCTAGGCAGAGTTAGGCTAGGCTAGGTAGGGTTAGGCTAGGCTATCCTAGCCTATGTTAAATTGACTTTTATTAGGTTGGGTTAGACTAATTCAAGATAGGCTAGGTTAGATTAGGTTAGGCTAGGTTAGGTTAGGTTAGATTGGACTAGGTTAGATTGGACTAGGTTAGATTAGGTTAGGTAAGGCTAGGCTATGTTAGTTTAGGTTAGACTAGGCTAGGTTGGGTTAGGTTAAACTAGCCTAGGTTAGGTTAGACTAGGTTAGGTTAGACTAGACTAGGTTAGGTTAGTTTAGAATTAGTCACAAACAATTTTTTATGCCTCTGGCTCTAGATCACCGAGACAGAGATAGAAAGAAAGAGCGATAGAAAGAGAGAGATAGAGGGACAGAGAGAGAGAGAGAGAGATAGAGGGACAGAGAGAGAGAGAGAGATAGAGGGACAGAGAGAGAGAGAGAGAGATAGAGAGAGAGATAGAGGGACAGAGAGAGAGAGAGAGATAGAGGGACAGAGAGAGAGAGAGAGATAGAGGGACAGAGAGAGAGAGAGAGAGAGATAGAGGGACAGAGAGAGAGAGAGAGAGAGAGAGAGAGAGAGAGAGAGAGAGAGAAGGTGGGTGTGTGGATATTGAGAGGTGCTGACTGGATAATGATATGCACTGCTTTGCACTGCTTTGCACTGCTGAGTTTATCCTCCAAGCAGATGGTCTCTCCTCACGCACACACACACACACGCACTGCTCAGCCTTATCTTGTAAGTCATATGACTATTAACCCCCGACTCCCCCCAGTGTGTGTGTATGTATGTGTGTGTATGTGTGTGTATGTGTGTGTGTGTATGTGTGTGTGTGTGTGTATGAGAAAGGTTGTACTGTAATTCCTCGTAGTTCCGTACAAACTCGGCTGTAGAGCAACTTTAAACAAGTCTGCAACGATGACAAATAAGGCTAAAGCTAATAGGATAGCATCATAGCATCATAGTAACCGGAAAAAACTTGGAAACTGTATGAGCAATGATTGACATAACGTTGAACCAATAATATATCATCATCATCATCGGGGTGATCATCGGGTCTCCAGAAAAACCTTTCCTCCTTATTAGTCTTCAAGGACACCTGACCCTGACCCCTGACTCCTGAACCTGACCCCTGACCCCTGACCCTGCCCCTTGTGTCCACAGGAGAGAGGCCTCATTGCCGTGGTGTTCAACGTGGGCACAGATGACATCAACATCCAGGAGATGGCTAAGTTTGTTAACGATGGGAAGTACCATGTAGTGAAGTTCACACGTAGCGGTGGCAACGCTACTCTGCAGCTGGATGATTTACCTGTCATAGAGCGCTACCCTACAGGTGAGCACGCACACGCCTCACACACCACACACACACACACACACACACACACACACACCTAGGCCAGAGCATCAAGGTGATGGGAAACACATATACTAGCTGGTCTTAGCCTGTGCAGGAACAGTTGACCTTTTATGAGAACTGAGTAACTGGTGAGGGAGGGGCTGTAGAGGCAAGAGGGGAGAGGGGGGTGTGTGTGTGTGTGTGTAGAGAGGTGGAGTGTGTATGTATGTATGTATGTGTGTGTGTTTTTAAAGAGGTGGTTTATATGTGTGTGTGTGTGTGTAGATATGTGGTGTGTTTGTGTGTGTGTGTAGAGATGTGGTGTATGTGTAGAGCAGTGAGGACAGATGTTACTGCAGTGTGGACAGAGATGTTACAGCAGTGTGGACAGAGATGTTACTGCAGTGTGGACAGAGATGTTACTGCAGTGTGGACAGAGATGTTACTGCAGTGTGGACAGAGATGTTACAGCAGTGTGGACAGAGATGTTACTGCAGTGTGGACAGAGATGTTACAGCAGTGTGGACAGATATGTTACAGCAGTGTGGACAGATATGTTACTGCAGTGTGGACAGAGATGTTACTGCAGTGTGGACAGATATGTTACTGCAGTGTGGACAGATATGTTACAGCAGTGTGGACAGAGATGTTACTGCAGTGTGGACAGATGTTACTGCAGTGTGGACAGATGTTACTGCAGTGTGGACAGATATGTTACAGCAGTGTGGACAGAGATGTTACTGCAGTGTGGACAGAGATGTTACTGCAGTGTGGACAGAGATGTTACAGCAGTGTGGACAGAGATGTTACTGCAGTGTGGACAGAGATGTTACAGCAGTGTGGACAGATATGTTACAGCAGTGTGGACAGATATGTTACTGCAGTGTGGACAGAGATGTTACTGCAGTGTGGACAGATATGTTACTGCAGTGTGGACAGAGATGTTACTGCAGTGTGGACAGATATGTTACTGCAGTGTGGACAGATATGTTACTGCAGTGTGGACAGATATGTTACTGCAGTGTGGACAGAGATGTTACTGCAGTGTGGACAGAGATGTTACTGCAGTGTGGACAGAGATGTTACTGCAGTGTGGACAGAGATGTTACAGCAGTGTGGACAGATATGTTACAGCAGTGTGGACAGATATGTTACTGCAGTGTGGACAGAGATGTTACTGCAGTGTGGACAGATATGTTACTGCAGTGTGGACAGATATGTTACTGCAGTGTGGACAGATATGTTACAGCAGTGTGGACAGATATGTTACTGCAGTGTGGACAGAGATGTTACTGCAGTGTGGACAGATATGTTACTGCAGTGTGGACAGAGATGTTACTGCAGTGTGGACAGATATGTTACTGCAGTGTGGACAGATATGTTACTGCAGTGTGGACAGATATGTTACTGCAGTGTGGACAGATATGTTACTGCAGTGTGGACAGAGATGTTACTGCAGTGTGGACAGAGATGTTACTGCAGTGTGGACAGAGATGTTACTGCAGTGTGGACAGATATGTTACTGCAGTGTGGACAGATATGTTACTGCAGTGTGGACAGATATGTTACTGCAGTGTGGACAGATATGTTACTGCAGTGTGGACAGATATGTTACTGCAGTGTGGACAGAGATGTTACTGCAGTGTGGACAGATGTTACTGCAGTGTGGACAGAGATGTTACTGCAGTGTGGACAGAGATGTTACAGCAGTGTGGACAGATATGTTACAGCAGTGTGGACAGATATGTTACTGCAGTGTGGACAGAGATGTTACTGCAGTGTGGACAGATATGTTACTGCAGTGTGGACAGATATGTTACTGCAGTGTGGACAGATATGTTACTGCAGTGTGGACAGATATGTTACTGCAGTGTGGACAGAGATGTTACTGCAGTGTGGACAGATATGTTACTGCAGTGTGGACAGATGTTACTGCAGTGTGGACAGAGATGTTACTGCAGTGTGGACAGAGATGTTACTGCAGTGTGGACAGAGATGTTACTGCAGTGTGGACAGAGATGTTACTGCAGTGTGGACAGATGTTACTGCAGTGTGGACAGATGTTACTGCAGTGTGGACAGATGTTACTGCAGTGTGGACAGATATGTTACTGCAGTGTGGACAGAGATGTTACTGCAGTGTGGACAGATATGTTACTGCAGTGTGGACAGATGTTACTGCAGTGTGGACAGAGATGTTACTGCAGTGTGGACAGAGATGTTACTGCAGTGTGGACAGAGATGTTACTGCAGTGTGGACAGAGATGTTACTGCAGTGTGGACAGATGTTACTGCAGTGTGGACAGATGTTACTGCAGTGTGGACAGATGTTACTGCAGTGTGGACAGATGTTACTGCAGTGTGGACAGATGTTACAGCAGTGTGGACAGAGATGTTACTGCAGTGTGGACAGATGTTACTGCAGTGTGGACAGATGTTACTGCAGTGTGGACAGATGTTACTGCAGTGTGGACAGATGTTACTGCAGTGTGGACAGATGTTACTGCAGTGTGGACAGAGATGTTACTGCAGTGTGGACAGAGATGTTACTGCAGTGTGGACAGAGATGTTACTGCAGTGTGGACAGATGTTACTGCAGTGTGGACAGATGTTACTGCAGTGTGGACAGATGTTACTGCAGTGTGGACAGATGTTACTGCAGTGTGGACAGATGTTACTGCAGTGTGGACAGATGTTACTGCAGTGTGGACAGATGTTACAGCAGTGTGGACAGAGATGTTACTGCAGTGTGGACAGATGTTACTGCAGTGTGGACAGATGTTACTGCAGTGTGGACAGATGTTACTGCAGTGTGGACAGATGTTACTGCAGTGTGGACAGATGTTACTGCAGTGTGGACAGAGATGTTACTGCAGTGTGGACAGATATGTTACAGCAGTGTGGACAGATATGTTACTGCAGTGTGGACAGATATGTTACTGCAGTGTGGACAGAGATGTTACTGCAGTGTGGACAGAGATGTTACAGCAGTGTGGACAGATATGTTACTGCAGTGTGGACAGATGTTACTGCAGTGTGGACAGATGTTACTGCAGTGTGGACAGAGATGTTACTGCAGTGTGGACAGATATGTTACAGCAGTGTGGACAGATATGTTACTGCAGTGTGGACAGAGATGTTACTGCAGTGTGGACAGATATGTTACAGCAGTGTGGACAGATGTTACTGCAGTGTGGACAGATGTTACTGCAGTGTGGACAGATGTTACTGCAGTGTGGACAGAGATGTTACTGCAGTGTGGACAGATATGTTACAGCAGTGTGGACAGATATGTTACTGCAGTGTGGACAGATATGTTACTGCAGTGTGGACAGATGTTACTGCAGTGTGGACAGAGATGTTACTGCAGTGTGGACAGATATGTTACTGCAGTGTGGACAGAGATGTTACTGCAGTGTGGACAGAGATGTTACAGCAGTGTGGACAGATGTTACTGCAGTGTGGACAGATGTTACTGCAGTGTGGACAGAGATGTTACAGCAGTGTGGACAGATGTCACTGCAGTGTGGACAGATGTTACTGCAGTGTTGACAGATGTTACAGCAGTGTGGACAGAGATGTTACTGCAGTGTGGACAGAGATGTTACTGCAGTGTGGACAGAGATGTTACAGCAGTGTGGACAGATGTTACTGCAGTGAGGACAGATGTTACTGCAGTGTGGACAGAGATGTTACAGCAGTGTGGACAGATGTCACTGCAGTGAGGACAGATGTTACTGCAGTGTTGACAGATGTTACAGCAGTGTGGACAGATATGTTACTGCAGTGTGGACAGAGATGTTACTGCAGTGAGGACAGATGTTACTGCAGTGTTGACAGATGTTACAGCAGTGTGGACAGAGATGTTACTGCAGTGTGGACAGAGATGTTACTGCAGTGTGGACAGAGATGTTACAGCAGTGTGGACAGATGTTACAGCAGTGTGGACAGATGTTACTGCAGTGAGGACAGATGTTACTGCAGTGTGGACAGATGTCACTGCAGTGTGGACAGATGTTACTGCAGTGTGTACAGATGTTACTGCAGTGTGGACAGATGTTACAGCAGTGTGGACAGATGTTACAGCAGTGTGGACAGATGTTACTGCAGTGTGGACAGAGATGTTACAGCAGTGTGGACAGAGATGTTACTGCAGTGTGGACAGAGATGTTACTGCAGTGTGGACAGATGTTACTGCAGTGTGGACAGATGTTACTGCAGTGTGGACAGATGTTACTGCAGTGTGGACAGAGATGTTACTGCAGTGTGGACAGAGATGTTACTGCAGTGTGGACAGATGTTACAGCAGTGTGGACAGAGATGTTACTGCAGTGTGGACAGAGATGTTACAGCAGTGTGGACAGAGATGTTACAGCAGTGTGGACAGAGATGTTACTGCAGTGTGGACAGATATGTTACTGCAGTGTGGACAGATATGTTACTGCAGTGTGGACAGAGATGTTACAGCAGTGTGGACAGATGTTACAGCAGTGTGGACAGAGATGTTACAGCAGTGTGGACAGATATGTTACTGCAGTGTGGACAGATATGTTACTGCAGTGTGGACAGAGATGTTACAGCAGTGTGGACAGATGTTACAGCAGTGTGGACAGATATGTTACTGCAGTGTGGACAGAGATGTTACTGCAGTGTGGACAGAGATGTTACAGCAGTGTGGACAGAGATGTTACTGCAGTGTGGACAGATATGTTACTGCAGTGTGGACAGAGATGTTACAGCAGTGTGGACAGATGTTACTGCAGTGTGGACAGATGTTACTGCAGTGTGGACAGATGTTACTGCAGTGTGGACAGATGTTACTGCAGTGTGGACAGAGATGTTACTGCAGTGTGGACAGATGTTACAGCAGTGTGGACAGAGGACTCAGTCCTCCTTCTCCTCTTCTTCTCCTCCTGCTCCTCCTCCTCTTCCCCTCCTTCTCTCACCCTCTCCTACTTCATCATATTCACAATTTTTGCATCTTTCTGCTTTTTATTTCTTCTCCCTTCATTATGTGGAGCACAAAAGGCTGTGGCGCCTGGGAGGGAGAGAGAGTGAAAGGAGGGAGGAAAGTGGCTCCAGCAGTGGGAGCAGGGATGGAAGTGAGGCAGGAACAGCAGTGGTCACAGCCCACAGGGGATGAAGAGCACTTTAACTCTGCACTCATGACAGCAGATAACACTTTTCATAGAGCTGGACTTTACACTGTTACTGGAGCATGAGACACTTCCTCTGCCTCTGTCTGTCTCTCTATCTGTCTCTCTATCTGTCTCTCTGTCTGTCGCTCTGTATGTCTCTCTATCTGTCTCTCTGTCTGTCTCTCTGTATGTCTCTCTATCTGTCTCTCTGTCTCTCTATCTCTCTGTATGTCTCTCTATCTGTCTCTCTGTCTCTCTATCTCTCTGTATGTCTCTCTATCTGTCTCTCTGTCTCTCTATCTCTCTGTATGTCTCTCTCTCTGTCTCCCTGTATGGCACTCTATCTGTCTCTCTGTCTTTGGGTGTCTCTTTCTGTCTCTGTGTCCTTTTGTCTTCCTCTTGTCTCTGGGTCTTCTCTGTCCAGCCTCCTCTCATCCTCCCCCTCCTCCCTCCTTCTTTCTCCCCCAATCCTCCCTTCCTCCCCCTCTCCACTCTCCTCCTCCCTCTTCCTTCCTCCTCCCTTCTAAACCCCTCTCCTCCCTCTCCCCTCCTCCCTCCTTGTGACATGAGCACGCAATGTGCCCAGGATTGTGGCTCTCTCTGCCACACTGGCTAGCCAATCAGGCGTGGCAGAGCAAGCATGCTCAGTGACACAGTTCAGCCCTAGAAACTCAATGACAACAGTTTTGCACTCATCCCTTCCTCTCTCCCTCTTTCCCCCAGTCCTTCTCTTCCTCCCTCCATCTTAAATCTCTCTATTCCTTCATCTCTCCCTCCCTCTACTTTTCCATCCAACCCTCCTCATCTCTATAAACTTATGTGGCTCAACCTTGACTCACTCTATGAACCTGAACTACAGAGACTGCTCCACCTGGACACACTGTCAAACACGCTCACACACTCTCTATCACACGCTCACACACTCTCTATCACACGCTCACACACTATCACACACTCTCACGCTCGCACACTCTAATACACACTCACACACTCTCTCAATCACACACTCTCACACTCTATCACACACTGACACCCTCTCACATACACACTCTGTCACAAACACACTCTCTCACATAATCTTATTATAATATAGATAATATCTCCCTACAGATCTAGATAACACATCAAGATAATGTTCTCTCTCATGTCCTAGGGCAGTGGGTCCCAAACTTTTTCTGCAGGGCCCCCCTTTCTGAAGATTAGAATATTTTCGAGCCCCCCCACACTGACACCAGGGACGTTGCTAGGATTGAAAGAGAAGGGGGGCTTAGCCCCTGGCATTTTCTGTCGACGGGGGGGGGGGGGGGGCGCGAGTGAGCTAGCCAGCGATTCCCAAAGACGTCAGTTTTTTTACTCGTTTTTCGAACTTGTGGGTTACATGTTTGACGCTCAAGTTATCGACATTTAACCGAGAGCATCCGGTAATTTTTCGAAATAAAATATTTTTATTAATTATCGTATTTCTTCGGCGGCCCGATAATAATAATCCCGATAATTATTTAGGGGGGCTAAAGAACATTTTAGGGGGGCTTCAGCCCCCCTAAAACAGGGCTAACGACGCCCATGACTGACACAAACATACAAATCCCTTGTTTCTAAACCTTGCCGCGCCCCCCCTGCAATACCTCCAGCCCCCCCTGCGCCCCCCAGTTTGGGAACCACTGTCCTAGGGTTAGTATGGTGATGCATACACTCGTAGCTACAAACTGACTTTAACATCAAAGTATTTCATTAATGTGCACAGCTGTGCATGTGTTTGCAGTTGTTGTCTAAGTGTGTGTGTGTGTGTGTGTGAGAGAGAGACTAGGGTTTTTTTCTTTCAGGGTAGTCTGTGTTTACAAATCTATCCACCAGCAGGCAGAAAGATTATCATTTTAAAATACTATCATTTGAAAGAGATCCACTTTAGTCAGAAGGTAAATGGGAGCATCAACATACAAACAGCAGCTGTTAGGAAACAAAGACTCATTTAAATAAATAAACCAGTCAGACCATCTCAGACTGCTGGGACACATCCCTCCATCCCTCCATCCCTCCATCCCTCCATCTCTCCATCTCTCCATCCCTCCATCCCTCCATCCCTCCATCCCTCCATCCCTCCATCCCTCCATCCCTCCACCCCTCCATCTCTCCATCCCTCCATCCCTCCATCTCTCCATCTCTCCATCTCTCCATCTCTCCATCTCTCCATCCCTACATCTCTCCATCCCTCCACCCCTCCATCCCTCCATCTCTCCATCTCTCCATCCCTCCATCCCTCCACCCCTCCACCCCTCCATCCCTCCATCTGTCCATCCCTCCATCCCTCCATCCCTCCATCTCTCCATCCCTCCATCCCTCCATCCCTCCATAACTCCATCCCTCCATCCCTCCATCCCTTCATCCCTCCACCCCTCCACCTCTCCATCCCTCTATCTCTCCATCCCTCCATCCCTCCATCTCTCCATCACTCCATCTCTCCATCCCTCCATCCCTCCATCCCTCCATCCCTGCCTCCCTCCATCCCTCCATCCCTCCATCCCTCCATCTCTCCATCCCCCCATCCCTCCATCCCTCCATCTCTCCATCCCTCCATCCCTCCATCTCTCCATCTCTCCATCCCTCCATCCCTCCACCCCTCCATCTCTCCATCCCTCCATCCCTCCATCTCTCCATCCCTCCATCTCTCTCTCCCTCCATCCCTGCCTCCCTCCTTCTCTCGCTCTCCCCCACCATTGCTCTTTCTCGACATTCATCCCTCCATCGCTCTGCCTCTCTCCCTTCATCCCTCCATCGCTCTGCCTCTCTCCCTTCATCCCTCCATCGCTCTGCCTCTCTCCCTTCAGCCCTCCATCTATCTCCCTCTTTCCCCCCCGTCTTTCTCCCTCTATCCCTTCATCTGTCTCTCTCTCCATCTCTTTCCCTCCACCTCTTCATTCTTTCATTTTCTCTCTCCCTCCTAGTCTAATGGAAGACATTATTTGTCCTGAGGTAGAGAAAGACACCAGCAAATCACTCACCCTGGCAGTCAAACCCATTCCTTCCCTCCTTCCCTCCTTCCCTCCCTCCTTCCCTCCTTCCCTCCTTCCCTCCTTCCCTCCTTCCTTCCCTCCTTCCCTCCTTCCCTCCCTCCTTCCCTCCTTCCCTCCCTCCTTCCCTCCTTCCCTCCCGCTGCAGCACAGTGTACAGGCTGCTATGTCTCAGAGGAGGTTAACTAATGAGTTATAGATCCACTCTATTAAAGATTGGGCGCTGGTCAAAGTCTTTCTTATTAGTCCGACTGCTTGGTGTGGATGCTTGCTTTGTCTAGGGATTACACTGACAGATTTCTGATTGGCCAGTTTGGGTTTGTGTTTCACTGATAGATTTCTGATTGGCCAGTTTGGCCGTGTGTTACACTGACAGATTTCTGATTGGCCAGTTTGGCTGTGTGTTACACTGACAGATTTCTGATTGGCCAGTTTGACCGTGTGTTACACTGACAGATTTCTGATTGGCCAGTTTGACCGTGTGTTACACTGAATAAGAAGCAAGAATATAATGGATAATGTGTGTTCTCCTCTAAACCACAACAGTGTGAATGTTTTTTATAATAAACTATAAATTCAAATGATGTTCTTTCTGAGATTGTAACTAGTTAAACTTCAAAATGATAGAGTGAGAAAAATACTAATGGTGTTGTAAACCTCATTGTCAGATTTATGTCATAGAAATGTTTAAATTTGTGATTTGTTTTTGTTTTTAACATAAATATTAATCTTCATGAACCATGGGATAAATCTAATTCGCAGTTAATATAGAAATAATTTGTTGGATTAAAATAAATTTAAAGAATTGAATGATTCAAGGTTCATTGTATTGTTTTAGGTGTAACTTTGTTTTTATTTTACTATTTTACATATTTTTTTATATATAAAAAAACTTGACCAAAACATTGTACAGTTTGTTTAGTTTCAGCATTAAGTATTAACATTAACCTTTTGACCTTACAGATTTTAACCAATGAAATGTTTTTTTAAACTTTAAAGGCCACAATGATAATGAACGGCTGGCGATCGCTAGACAGAGAATCCCTTATCGTCTCGGTCGAGTAGTTGACGAATGGCTACTCGACAAAGGTAAAAAAAACATTAAAATGTCAACCCAAAAAATTAATTTGATCATAATCAAGTAATTCTGTAACAAATTAATTATTAAAAAAACATAAATTTTCTGTAAAAACAAATAGATTCAACAAAATCGTTTTAAACAGTAAAATGTAGCAGGAACCTTTTGCCTAATAATGTATTATTATTTAGAAATGTCAGCTGGTTTAACAGGAAGTTAAAGGGACTGTAAATATACATTTAACTTCTTCATGTAATATGACCACTTCCTGTTAAAATGTCTATAAATTACCGAAGCATTGATTTATTATTGTGACAAAATATAAATGGTTGTAAAAAAAAACACAAAAAAAGTTCTGTTAAATTCTTTATCGATATCTGTAGTGTTATTTCAGACACATATAGTAGGCATATAAGTACTACTTTAAACTGTGTCTAAATTGATCTACAGTGATTAAACCAACTAGCCAAGATAAATAGACTGTAATAAGAATTGGCAAATTCAGAGTCCCTTTAACGATGTGTGTAAACGTGAGCTCCGAGGCTGTGATGTGTTCTGCATGCTCTGATCTGATCTGTTTCACCTCATCATCTCTTTCTGTTGATCTCACTGCCGCTGTACAAACATTACTCATGTTTTAAAGACCTTTAAGTTTCAATCTTTTTTATCAAACATTGCAGTTATTTTTGTTTACTTTTGCTCTTGCTAAAAGGATGAATATACAGGTGTGTCTCTTTAAAGGCCACTTAAGGAACCCAAGGACCAGTTTGTTCCATGGTACAGCAGATGCAGACTGCTGGTTGATACCTAAAATAATCATGTCTGTTTTGCTTCCGTTTCTTCCAGTGAGGAATCGATGTGAAAAACAAATCAATAGCAGTTTTCTTTTCAACAGAAAATAATCCCATAATAAGATCCAAAACATCCGATCAATGAAACCCTTCATTGTCCTTTTAGCAAAGCTACATTAATTTAAAACAACAGTAAATATTTTATTTTTATTTCTCTTTTCAGTTTCTGTCATGTCCCCCATCCCCCAGGGGAGTGAAGCCACACAGCCCCTGGTTCTGGGGGCTCCTGGTTCTTGGGGCTCCTGGTTCTGGGTGCCCTGGTTCTGGGGACTCCTGGTCTGGTTCTGGGGGCTCCTGGTCTGGTTCTGGGGGCTCCTGGTTCTGGGGGCTCCTGGTTCTGGGGGCTCCTGGTCTGGTTCTTGGGGCTCCTGGTTGTGGGGGCCCTGGTTCTGGGGGCTCCTGGTTCTGGGGACCCTGGTTCTGGGGACTCTGGTTCTGGGGGCTCCTGGTCCTGGGGGCCCTGGTCTTGGGGGCTCCTGGTTCTGGGGGCTCCTGGTTCTGGGGACCCTGGTTCTGGGGACCCTGGTTGTGGGGACCCTGGTTCTGGGGACCCTGGTTCTGGGGGCTCCTGGTTCTGGGTGCCCTGGTTCTGGGGACCCTGGTTCTGGGGACCCTGGTTCTGGGGACCCCCTGGTTCTGGGGGCTTCACTTCCCCAAAGGGGGCCAACTCCCTCTCTCTCCCCGGCCGGCTGAGTTTCGTGTGTGTGTAACGTTGTTCTCCTGCAGGCCGCCAGCTCACCATCTTCAACAGCCAGACCACCATCCAGATCGGGGGCTGGGAGCGTGACCGTAGCCGCCCCTTCCAGGGCCAGCTGTCCGGCCTGTACTACAACGGGCTGAAGGTGCTGAACATGGCAGTGGAGGGGGACCCCAATGTGCGTGTCCTAGGCAGCGTGCGTCTGGTGGGTGAAACCCCAGCCTCCTCCATCACCCCGCAGGCCAGCGCTACAGCTAACCGCTCTGACTCCTCCACCATGGAGACCACCACCACCACCACCATCAGCTCCAGCCGCAGGAGCAAGACCACCACACCCCGCCAACCCCAACAGGTCAGCCCACACACTCACAGAGCTGTCTGTCTGCAGTACCACACACTCACAGAGCTGTCTGTCTGCAGTACCACACACTCACAGAACTGTCTGTCTGCAGTACCACACACTCACAGAACTGTCTGTCTGCAGTACCACACACTCACCTGTCTGCAGTACCACACACTCACAGAGCTGTCTGTCTGCAGTACCACACACTCACAGAGCTGTCTGTCTGCAGTACCACACACTCACCTGTCTGCAGTACCACACACTCACAGAGCTGTCTGTCTGCAGTACCACACACTCACAGAGCTGTCTGTCTGCAGTACCACACACTCACAGAGCTGTCTGTCTGCAGTACCACACACTCACAGAGCTGTCTGTCTGCAGTACCACACACTCACCTGTCTGCAGTACCACACACTCACAGAACTGTCTGTCTGCAGTACCACACACTCACAGAACTGTCTGTCTGCAGTACCACACACTCACCTGTCTGCAGTACCACACACTCACAGAGCTGTCTGTCTGCAGTACCACACACTCACAGAACTGTCTGTCTGCAGTACCACACACTCACCTGTCTGCAGTACCACACACTCACAGAGCTGTCTGTCTGCAGTACCACACACTCACAGAGCTGTCTGTCTGCAGTACCACACACTCACAGAGCTGTCTGTCTGCAGTACCACACACTCACCTGTCTGCAGTACCACACACTCACAGAGCTGTCTGTCTGCAGTACCACACACTCACAGAGCTGTCTGTCTGCAGTACCACACACTCACCTGTCTGCAGTACCACACACTCACAGAACTGTCTGTCTGCAGTACCACACACATGATGTTATCAGTCCTGCTGTTGCTGGTATAACATGAGGTTATCAGTCCTGCTGTTGCTGGTTTAACATGAGGTTATCAGTCCTGCTGTTGCTGGTATAACATGATGTTATCAGTCCTGCTGTTGCTGGTTTAACATGAGGTTATCAGTCCTGCTGTTGCTGGTATAACATGATGTTATCAGTCCTGCTGTTGCTGGTTTAACATGAGGTTATCAGTCCTGCTGTTGCTGGTATAACATGATGTTATCAGTCCTGCTGTTGCTGGTTTAACATGAGGTTATCAGTCCTGCTGTTGCTGGTATAACATGATGTTATCAGTCCTGCTGTTGCTGGTTTAACATGAGGTTATCAGTCCTGCTGTTGCTGGTTTAACATGAGATTATCAGTCCTGCTGTTGCTGGTATAACATGAGGTTATCAGTCCTGCTGTTGCTGGTTTAACATGAGGTTATCAGTCCTGCTGTTGCTGGTATAACATGAGGTTACCTGGGTGATACCGGCACCCAAAAGTAGGTTTTGGTCAGAATGAGAATCAGAATTAGCTTCTTTTGCGAAGTACTTTTTCACAAACAAGGAATTTTCTATGGCAGAAAGTACAGTTGAGGGTTGAGAACAGTCAACTGTACAATACACAGAAACATAAACAGATAGTCATAAACAGATAGTCATAAACAGTCATTAACAGATAGTCCTAAACAGTCATAAATAAATAGTTATAAACAGATAGTTATAAACAGATAGTCATCAACAGTCATAAACAGTCATAAACAGATAGTCATAAACAGTCATAAACAGTCATAAACAGCCATAAACAGATAGTCATAAACAGATAGTCATAAACAGATAGTCATAAACAGATAGTCATAAACAGTCATAAACAGTCATAAACAGATAGTCATAAACAGTCATAAACAGTCAAAAACAGATAGTCATAAACAGTCATAAACAGTCATAAACAGTCATAAACAGTCATAAACAGATAGTCATAAACAGATAGTCATAAACAGTCATAAAAAGATAGTCATAAACAGATAGTTATAAACAGATAGTCATAAACAGATAGTCATAAACAGTCATAAACAGATAGTCATAAACAGATAGTTATAAACAGTCCTGTTGTGTTGAGTGCCCAGTCCTGTTGTGTTGAGTGCCCAATCCTGTTGTGTTGAGTGCCCAGTCCTGTTGTGTTGAGTGCCCAGTCCTGTTGTGTTGAGTGCCCAATCCTGTTGTGTTGAGTGCCCAGTCCTGTTGTGTTGAGTGCCCAGTCCTGTTGTGTTGAGTGCCCAGTCCTGTTGTGTTGAGTGCCTAGTCCTGTTGTGTTGAGTGCCCAGTCCTGTTGTGTTGAGTGCCCAATCCTGTTGTGTTGAGTGCCCAGTCCTGTTGTGTTGAGTGCCCAGTCCTGTTGTGTTGAGTGCCCAGTCCTGTTGTGTTGAGTGCCCAGTCCTGTTGTGTTGAGTGCCCAGTCCTGTTGTGTTGAGTGCCCAGTCCTGTTGTGTTGAGTGCCCAGTCCTGTTGTGTTGAGTGCCCAGTCCTGTTGTGTTGAGTGCCCAATCCTGTTGTGTTGAGTGCCCAGTCCTGTTGTGTTGAGTGCCCAGTCCTGTTGTGTTGAGTGCCCAGTCCTGTTGTATTGAATGCCCAGTCCTGTTGTGTTGAGTGCCCAGTCCTGTTGTGTTGAGTGCCCAGTCCTGTTGTGTTGAGTGCCCAGTCCTGTTGTGTTGAGTGCCCAGTCCTGTTGTATTGAGTGCCCAGTCCCAGTTATGGTCACATGCTTCCACTTAGACACAGACTAGTTTAACAGGATTCTCATTCATGTTCATTGAACTGATTGGCACTGGACAATGAGGAATATTGAGTGTGTGTGTGACTGTTTCTGTGTGTGTGTGACTGTTTCGCTGTGTGTGTGTGACTGTTTCTGTGTGTGTGTGACTGTTTCGCTGTGTGTGTGTGTGACTGTTTCTGTGTGTGTGTGCGTGCAGACAGAGCGACTCTCATTTAGGTCAGTGAGGGTTAGAGCTGTTCTACTCCTTGTCTCGCTAGTGAGACGAGACCAGACATGGGGGGGGACTTTAAGGGGGACTTCCTGAAGTGCTGCAGCCACAAAGCTGCAGACGAGGACATCTCACCCCCCCCCCCCCCCCGGGCCTCTTTACCTCTCAAGTCAAAAGAACAAATAAAGAGAGGAGAAGCAATAAAGACCAGAAGCACTTGAGATTAATTTGTTGTGCATTCAGAGCCTGCAGTCATCACATGACCCACAGACACAGTGATCTTGGAGATGTAGAACATAAAAGTGTAAAATCCTCATGTCATGCTGAAGGACCCCCCCCCCGAAGGACCCATCCCTGCCTGTCCCCCACAGTGCCCCCCCCCCCTCCCCCCCCCCCCCCGTAGTATTGTGGCGTGATCCAAACAGGAGCAACATTGTGTGAGCGTGTTTGTGTGTGTGACTGTGTGAGCATGTGTGTGTGAGCGTTTGTGTGTGTGTATTAGCATGTGTGAGTGAGTGTGTGTGTGCGTGTGTGAGCGTGTGAGTGAGGGTGTGTGAGCAGGTGTGTGAGTGTGTGTGTGTTTGCAGACAGCATCTTCAGCAGGTCATTACTCCCCCCGTCACTCAGCTGTCTGCATGTGCTCACGAGCGCCGTGCTTGATTGGTTGGCGTGTCGTCGCTCTGAGGTGACCTGACCAATGTCCGGAGGCAGAGCCAGTGTTATCAGCCAGCCGCCTGGGTTAATGTCTCGCTACCCATCACGCCCCACTGCTCTATATCGCCATGGCTACACTGACTGGCTCTTAAAAATAGCCCAGCCTCTCTTCCTTATGCTTCAGTGGAGCCTCAATGTCCCCTGCCTCCACCCTGGCCTCTCTGGCCTCCACTCTTGCCTCCTCCCTGGCCTCTCTGGCCTCCATACTGTCCTTTCTGGCCTCCATTCTGGCCTCTCAGGCCTTCACCCTGGCCTTTCTGGCCTCCACACTGGCCTCTCTGGCCTCCACACTGGCCTCTCTGGCCTCCACCCTGGCCTCTCTGGCCTTCACCCTGGCCTCTCTGGCCTCCACACTGGCCTCTCTGGCCTCCACACTGGCCTCTCTGGCCTTCACCCTGGCCTCTCTGGCCTCCACACTGGCCTCTCTGGCCTTCACCCTGGCCTCTCTGGCCTCCACCCTGGCCTCTCTGGCCTCCTTCCCCAGGCTGTGAGGAGGGATGGAGATATGGAGGAGTTCCTCCTACTGTCCCCCTCCCTCCTCTCTCCTCCTCTCTCCTCCTCTCTCCTCCTCCTCTCTCCTCCTCTTTCCTCCTCTCTCCTCCTCCTCTCTCCTCCTCTCTCCTCCTCTCTCCTCCTCTTTCCTCCTCTTTCCTCCTCTCCCCTCCTCCTCTCTCCTCCTTCTCCTCCTCTCTCCTCCTCCTCTCTCCTCCTCTTTCCTCCTCTCTCCTCCTCTCTCCTCTCTCCTCCTCTCTCCTCTCTCCTCCTCTCTCCTCCTCTCTCCTCCTCTTTCCTCCTCTCTCCTCCTCCTCTCTCCTCCTCTCTCCTCTCTCCTCCTCTCTCCTCCTCTCTCCTCCTCTTTCCTCCTCTCTCCTCCTCCTCTCTCCTCCTCTCTCCTCCTCTCTCCTCTCTCCTCCTCTCTCCTCCTCTCTCCTCCTCTCTCCTCTCTCCTCCTCCTCTCTCCTCCTCTCTCCTCCTCTCTCCTCTCTCCTCCTCTCTCCTCCTCTCTCCTCCTCTTTCCTCCTCTCTCCTCCTCCTCTCTCCTCCTCTTTCCTCCTCTCTCCTCCTCCTCTCTCCTCCTCTCTCCTCTCTCCTCCTCTCTCCTCTCTCCTCCTCTCTCCTCCTCTTTCCTCCTCTCTCCTCCTCTCTCCTCCTCTCTCCTCTCTCCTCCTCTCTCCTCTCTCCTCCTCTCTCCCCCTCTCTCCTCCTCTTTCCTCCTCTCTCCTCCTCCTCTCTCCTCCTCTCTCCTCCTCTCTCCTCTCTCCTCATCTCTCCTCCTCTCTCCTCCTCTTTCCTCCTCTCTCCTCCTCTCTCCTCCTCTCTCCTCCTCTCTCCTCCTCCTCTCTCCTCCTCTCTCCTCCTCTCTCCTCTCTCCTCCTCTCTCCTCCTCTCTCCTCCTCTTTCCTCCTCTCTCCTCCTCCTCTCTCCTCCTCTTTCCTCCTCTCTCCTCCTCCTCTCTCCTCCTCTCTCCTCTCTCCTCCTCTCTCCTCTCTCCTCCTCTCTCCTCCTCTTTCCTCCTCTCTCCTCCTCTCTCCTCCTCTCTCCTCTCTCCTCCTCTCTCCTCTCTCCTCCTCTCTCCCCCTCTCTCCTCCTCTTTCCTCCTCTCTCCTCCTCCTCTCTCCTCCTCTCTCCTCCTCTCTCCTCTCTCCTCATCTCTCCTCCTCTCTCCTCCTCTTTCCTCCTCTCTCCTCCTCTCTCCTCCTCTCTCCTCCTCTCTCCTCCTCTCTCCTCTCTCCTCCTCCTCTCTCCTCCTCTCTCCTCCTCTCTCCTCTCTCCTCCTCTCTCCTCCTCTCTCCTCCTCTTTCCTCCTCTCTCCTCCTCCTCTCTCCTCCTCTTTCCTCCTCTCTCCTCCTCCTCTCTCCTCCTCTCTCCTCTCTCCTCCTCTCTCCTCTCTCCTCCTCTCTCCTCCTCTTTCCTCCTCTCTCCTCCTCTCTCCTCCTCTCTCCTCTCTCCTCCTCTCTCCTCTCTCCTCCTCTCTCCCCCTCTCTCCTCCTCTCTCCTCCTCTCTCCTCCTCTCTCCTCTCTCCTCCTCTCTCCTCCTCTCTCCTCTCTCCTCCTCTCTCCTCATCCTAAACCTCTTTGTTCCATTGCCCTGGGTGACAGTAACACTGATCCAGGAAGCGTGTTCCTCTCAGGACCCCCAGCAGCCCCCGGCCTCACCCTGCTGTTGTTGAGGCGTTATTATAAACAGGCAAACAAACGCGCACCACAGATACGCCCATTCAGAAGAAGAAGAAGCAGAAGAGGCGTTTTCTGCTTGACTGAGACACTTTGTCTCTGATGTCTGTCTCCCAGGGAGACGTCCTGCTGTCACAGCCCAGCACACACGCTTCAGGAACACGCTACACGAACATGCATGACAGGGTGACACGAGCATGTTATTGTGTTTAGGATGAACAGGGACACATCAGAAAGAAGCTACTGGAAGCAGTCCCACAAAGTCCAAATATAGAGTTAGGGCTTTATACAGCTCTATACCACTCTGTACTGCTCTGTACTGCTCTACACCACTCTGTACTGCTCTGTACTGCTCTACACCACTCTGTACTGCTCTGTACTGCTCTACACCACTCTGTACTGCTCTATACTGCTCTACACCACTCTGTACTGCTCTACACCACTCTGTACTGCTCTGTACTGCTCTACACCACTCTGTACTGCTCTACACCACTCTGTACTGCTCTGTACTGCTCTACACCACTCTGTACTGCTCTACACCACTCTGTACTGCTCTGTACTGCTCTACACCACTCTGTACTGCTCTATACTGCTCTACACCACTCTGTACTGCTCTACACCACTCTGTACTGCTCTGTACTGCTCTACACCACTCTGTACTGCTCTGTACTGCTCTACACCACTCTGTACTGCTCTACACCACTCTGTACTGCTCTATACTGCTCTACACCACTCTGTACTGCTCTATACTGCTCTACAAATCAAACTCACAACCTTACGATCATGAGCCAACGCCTTAACCCGCCGAGCCACCTGACCCCCCACTAGCTATACTGCTGTGTACAAAACTATTCACTAACTTCTATACCTTTTAATACTGGTCTCTATTCTACTCTACACTGCCCTATACTGCTAGTTTCTGTAAACAGCAGGATCATGAATATTCATGATGAGCTAATCATTGCACCAATCACAGCTGCTGCCAGCATTCAACTCGTCTCTTGCATGTCAACACAATAAGGGGCTTGGTCAAAGGTTGGAGTCATAGACAACATGCCACACAGTATCTATACACACACACACAGACCATATCTACAGTGTGCACACACACACACACAGTATGGTGCTGTGTTGGACTGAGTGTGTGTGTAAGGGGGGATGTGTTGGACTGAGTGTGTGTGTAAGGGGGGGATGTGTTGGACTGAGTGTGTGTGTAAGGGGGGATGTGTTGGACTGAGTGTGTGTGTAAGGGGGGGATGTGTTGGACTGAGTGTGTGTGTAAGGGGGGGATGTGTTGGACTGAGTGTGTG